>LPNX010648902.1:296530-318681 GCA_001517045.1 Pseudotsuga menziesii
TTTAGTCCAAGGCTACCCATTAATGGTGAAAATGGGGCCAAGATACAACATGCCTCTAGACCAATCCTCTATAATAGTTTTCTTAGAGTTGATAGAGGTAGGTTCGTTGATAACAAAGTAATGAGGGAAACCTTGTGTACCAACACATGATATAATAAAAGGATATGAAATGAAACTAGGATTGAGACACAAGGGAGTGGAAGGTTAAAGAGTGATGGACTTGATGCTTCCTTTTTTTAGAGGATAAAGGCATGGATGACTTGACAATAAATATATAACATGTCATGAAATAACCAAAGATACAGGGGATGATTTAAGAGGAGGGGTATAATGGGATGATCATGTGAAATCGCTGAAATGGGTGATACTCATGGAGGGTAGATACACTGAGCTCAATGGGTTCCAAGAAGATGGCATCAAAAGGTTCCATGGGTGACTCATCACATAATGTTCTAAACAAAGGAAATCAAGAATGTTGTCATAAGAGATCATTTACATTTTTCATTCATTCTATGGAGCGCTTTTGAATGGTTTCCCAAACAATGGGAATAGTTTGGAAATGATACAACCAAGGAGATAGGTGTCCGAAAGTGACCAAATGAATCAACTATAAGTGTGATAGAAAGTGGAAGTAACCAAGGGGTAGACACTGGTGGTAACTCTATAAGGGTAGATGAATGGTGACAATAGAATGCAACATTTATAGTATGGATGAAGCGACATGCTTGTAAAATGTAAACTAAAACAAACAATGCCATATTTGTTGAAAGTGTGCATAAGTCCTAAGGTAAGTCGATGAGTGAGGTGAAAAATAATATGTGGCTAAATTTTTGGCATAGATTATACGAACCCCCATTCATACCAAGAAACAACAACATGGGTATTGAAATGCAGCGAGGTACTAATAAGTGGTAACCCATGGAGGTAAGGCACTATTGTCAAGCAAGGGTGATTGGAAGGGTGGTTGATTTAGGCCAATTTCCCAAATAGGGAAGGAGAGGTCCTCTAGGCATGAACATTGTCAAAAAACATGTTAACTGAATAAGGTGTGGTAGAGGAAAATCACTTAGAGGTAGCCTTGCTATGGAAAGGACAAATTTCACGTTTGTACATAGGACACATTCATCTTTCGGATGAGAATGATTCCATTAAAAGGACATGGAACACCCAAACAAGCCTCCTTTTTGCTCGCCTAGCATATGATGCAATATTATTAGGAATGTTGGTGGAAAATCGTTGGTGGTACAGGAAATGCTGGAAATGTAAAGTTCCCCATAAGATCAATTTTTTTTCATGGCTTGCATTAGAAAACTCAATACTCACATGGGACAACTTGCAAAGAAGGGGATTCATTGGCCAAAAAATCTGTCGACTTTGTGCAAGAAATGCAGAATCGATGGTGCGCTTGTTAATTCTTTGTCCTATTGCAAAACATGTATGGATTTCAGTGTGCAGAGCATGCAATATAAGCTTTAACTAGTCAAATCTTTCTTTTTGAGAATGTTTAATGAGTTTTTTTAATCATGCTCCTCAATGGGGTGAGTTGGCTTGTTTCATAGTTTGGGGAATCTAGAAGGAGAGGAACTTTAATCTCTTTGAGAACAAAAGTTTCTCCATTGACAAGATTGCTGGAAAAGTCATCACCTCCTTTTTTGAATATGGAGGCAACTCAAATAGTATGCAAAATAGCCATGCTAATGTTCCTTGAAATCCCACGGTCTTTGTTGAGGGACAAATAACGAAAGTTGATGGTGCCTCGCAGTACTTGGCCAAGAGATGTGGCGCTAGAGCAATTATTGTTTTGGACAAATCTTGTTATATCAAATTATGGCTAACCGTGGTCCGGAGACCAATACAAAAGGGGAACTCATGGGATTGTGGATGGTCCTTCATTTTGCTAAATCTAGAAGCATCATCTTGGATCAAGTTGTTGATTGTAAACTAGGCAAGAAACAAATGCTATATTCAATCTCTTCTTCTTTAGTATTGAATGTCCTAAGTCTTGCGGTTGCTTGAAGAGTCACCAAACTTATCCATCATCCACATTTTCATGGATTCAATGAGCTTACGAACGCTTTATCCATGCAAGGTTTACTCACAGTAGAAGGTGCCATTCACTTTGAATTCTCAGCTGAGGATAGTTTAGTTTCAACAGTCAGTTTGACGATTTTCAACTAGTTTTAGTTGCTTTTTTTTTCTAGGATCAATATTTTATCCTTTCTGCTGTTGATGTGGTCTCATTGCTCGTTAATGGATATTTCAGTTCTATATGGGATCATTTTTTTTTGGTCTTGTATTTTTCTAGGTTCTTTGTCTTTGGCCTTGAATGGTATCGACCTTTCTCTATTTCGGGTCTAAAGCTGCTCATGTTTGTGTTTTTAAAAGACAATAATTAAAATGGATATATATATATATATATATATATAAACTTAAAATATTAAAAAAACTATAAAATAAAAGAATAAAAAAAAATTATTAAAATGAAATTTTTATTAAAGTTTTTAGAATTTTTATTAAAAAAAACAAATTTTATTAAAATTTAAAAAAATCATATATTTAAAACTTCAATTTTTTTTTAAAATTTTAATATTTTTTAAAAGTTTTTGGAATTTTTATTTAAAAAATCAAAATTTTATTAAAAAATATATATATTAAAAAATTTAAAACTAAAAAAACTTTAAAATAAAATTTATATATTTATAATTTTAATATTTTTTTATTGTTTAGTTTTTTAATTTTTAATTTTAAATTGTTATGGTTTTGTTTTTTTAATTTTTTTTTTAAATTTTGTTAAATTTTTTAATATGTCATTAAAGAAAAAACACATATTTTTAATAAATTTTATATTTTTAAAATAAAAATTTCGCAAATTTTAATAAATTTTTTAATAAACATTTTTTGGTTAATAAAAAATATATATATTTTTTAATTTAGATTTTTTATTTTATTTAAATGTTTAAAAAATTATAAAAGAAAAATAAAAATGGAGAGGAGAAGTGATAGACACTAAAGAGTGGAGAATATATTTTTAAAGCCATGGTTTCAAAAATGTTGCAATATTAACATAACTTTTCCATTTGGAAGTTGATTTTAACACTTTTCTAGTAATAATAGTGATTGTCAAATAGGGGTTTTCAAACAAATTATAATTTTGCTGGTAATATTAGTTTTCTATTAAGGAGTTTATTTTAATGCTATCCATGCAACAATATGAGTTTTTAAAGCAATGATTGTATTTTAATACTGAAAAAAAGGCACTATGGTTAACATTACTTTTAAATTTGAAAATTGTCACACCAAAAAATGGATTCTTAATGTAGAGTTCACATTGTGAATTGGTATTAATTTTCTATTAAAAAGTTTATTTTAATGCTATTGATACAACAATATGAATTTTTAAAGCAATGATTGTATTTTAAGATTAAAAAAAAAAAGACACTATGGTTAACATTACTTTTAAATTTGAAAGTTGTCACAAGTTTATTTTAAGAAATAACCTATCGACCCGACCATTTGCACCAATTGGATGACTAGGGCTTCATTTAGGCTGCTGCGATGTTCTACTGGGCATAGGATTAGTGTAAGCGTCAAATTGGTGCAAATGATTGAGGCAATAGGTTAATCCTTATTTTAATCCTATCCATGCAACACTATGAGTTTTTAAAACCATAATTATATTTTAAGATTGAAAAAACAAACACTATGTTTAACATTACTTTTAAATTTGAAAGTTGTCACATCAAAAAATGGGGTTTTTAATCTAGAGTTCACATTATGATTTCGTATTAGTTTTCTATTAAAAAGTTTATTTTAATGCTATAGAGGTAACAATATGTATTTTCAAAGTAATGATTGCATTTTAAGATTGAAAAAAAAGCACTATGTTTATCACAAAAAAAATGGACTTTTTTAATTTATGAATTTGTATTAGTTTTCTATTAAAGCCTTTATTTTAATGCTATCGATGTAACAATATAAGTTACTAAAACAATGATTATATTTTAAGATTTAAAAAAAAAAACACTATGATTAACCTTACTTTTAAATTTGAAAGTTGTCACACCAAATAATCAGAGTTCACATTGTGAATATAAAATATAAAATTCTCATCAGGAAACACGTGATACATACGAATACGATGGATGAAGCTGACCGCACTCCAAATCAACAAGAGTTGAACAGGTTATGCGCCACGCCACCACCCAAAGATGTTATCTTAGCATAGCCATACACCTGGCTTTGGAGTGTACAGAAAATATAATATTTCTCTAAAAATAGTTCGAACTCGGATTCTATATATCCACACGCCTGTCGCTTGGAGTATTTCACTGTTAAAGAAGCAGAAGCAGAAGTAGCAGAGTAGCTTGGAGTTTTGTCAAAAATGGAGATCCCGCAGACACTGGTGAAGGACGTTCCAGGTTTCATCAAAGTTTTCGCCGACAGCTCCGTCTGGCGTTACGATCACCCACTGATGCCCGCATCGGAGGAAGTGCCAGTGGAGGGCGCCAGGTCAAGGGACATTGCCATTGATCCGGCCAAGGGCATCTGGGCTCGCCTCTTTCTGCCGGATGAAGTTATACCCCACGCTCAGAGGTTGCCACTGCTTTTCTACTTCCACGGGGGCGGCTTCTGCTTCGGCTCTACCGCCTGGGAAAGCTTTCACTTATTCATGAGCGGCCTCGCCGGCAGGGCTCGGGTGCTGTTAATCTCCGTCGACTACCGTCTGGCACCCGAGCATCGTCTCCCTACTGCCTACGACGACTGCTGCCAAGCCGTCGAATGGGTCGCTTCCCTCGGTGGCAAGATGGAGCCCTGGCTTGAGTCGTACGCCGATTACTCGCGGTGTTTCATGGCCGGGGAGAGCGCGGGCGGTAATATTGTTCACGCCGTCGGCTTGAGGACCGCCGGTCGAGATCTGGGGCCTCTCAACCTGAGAGGGCTCATTGTTATCCATCCCTATTTCGGCAGCGAGGAGAGAATCGAAAGCGAGAAGGTAGCCTCCTCCGAGGTCGACGCTACCGCGCTGGAATTACAAGACCTGTGCTGGAGGCTGTCCCTTCCGCCCGGCTCCGACCGTGATTACCCGACCTGTAATCCCCGGGGGCCTCGATCCCCCGACCTCCGCGAGGTTCCGCTGCCGCCTGTGCTGGTGGCTGTGGCAGGATTGGATTCGCTTAAAGAGCGAGGGCTACTGTATTACGAGCTGCTAAAGAGCTGCAGGAAGGAGGCAGAGTTAATGGAGGCGGAAGGAGAGGTTCATGCATATCATATCTTCTATCCGCGGTCTGAGGCTGCTCGCCTCCTGCAGGACCGCATGTCACAGTTCATCCATTCTTTTGAAGTGTGAGGAGTCAATACAGTCCTACGGACTCAGAGATACAGCTGCGAGAAAATAAACTTTGTATTGTGCTTCAAATTATCATAAAGAAAGCTTCATCATGCATGCATTACCAATGTATTCAGTTTATGTTTTAACCAAATGAAAACAAACTTCTATATTATCTTTTTTTTTTTATATATAAAGAAGATTGGTAATTTGGTATGAAGATGTTTTTTTATAAAATAAGAAGTAACGTGATTTTCTTTTCAACTCAGTCTGGAGAGATACTGAGAGATTCTGTCAGATTGGTGAAGTTCTGATAGGAGATATAAAAATAAAAATAAAAATAAAAAAAAATGAAAATGAAAATGGTAAAAAATATATATCTCAGCAAATTGGATTTGGATTTTTTTATTTTCAGTACTTGATAAATCGTAGTTTAAAATAGATTTATGTTAATAAAAAATAAGGTTTTAAAAACTTTAAATCTTAGATTAAAATAGCTTTATGTTAATCAATTATATAATATAGTGAAATAAGGTCTTAACAAATCTTTCAATATTAAAAATATAAAACACTTAGCTTGAAAAAAAACTATTAAAAAACAAAAAATCTTAACGTTATTACCTTAAGAAAAAACTAATTTTATTCTTAGAGCCCTTCCTCAAGCATCACCAAACAGTGAATGGTCAACCCAAAATCAAAATTGTAGGTATAAGAATGGTCTCTTACCTTATAATGGAGCGCGTACTAATGAAGCAGTGAAGAGCTCACGTAACAACAATCTTTGATTTTGAATTATAAAGTAAAATTGCAGTTTTTGAACCTTTTCTGTACAGTGGGGTTTGTCTTCTATAAACAATAAAGTATACTACAGTTCAGGAACCTTTTCTCTATAGTGGGGTTTGTCTTCTATAAGCAATAAAGTATACTACAGTTCAGGAACCTTTTCTCTATAGTGGGGTTTGTCTTCTATAAGCAATAAAGTATACTACAGTTCAGGAACCTTTTCTCTATAGTGGGGTTTGTCTTCTATAAGCAATAAAGTATACTACAGTTCAGGAACCTTTTCTCTATAGTGGGGTTTGTCTTCTATAAGCAATAAAGTATACTACAGTTCAGGAACCTTTTCTCTATAGTGGGGTTTGTCTTCTATAAACAATAAAGTATTCTACAGTTCAGGAACCTTTCTCTATAGTGGATTGTTTGTCTTCCAGAAACGAATAAAATATTAGACAGGCTGCAATTAAGAGGGGACAGAGGGGACAGAGTTATAGTTGCAAAATTCAATTGGCACGTTTGACTAGAATCTTAAAAGAAGTTATGAGCATTATTATTTTTAGTCTTTTTTTATTCATTTTATCTAATAGATTTTATTTGGAATTTATTAAATCCTAAAGTGTAGTTTAAAATTTTTTTTAAAGAATATTTTGTAGAGTTTATGTTGAAATCTTTAATAAATTTAAGAATCATATATATATTAGGTTTGAAAATTTCATAATTTAGATATTATGGGATATAGGAGGGAGCTAAATCTATTATGAATTTAATAAACAAATAAAATACTTTAAAATTTAGATTTTACCAAAAAATTATTTTCACAAACTTTAAGCAAATCCTTTGTCATATTTACGAGGATCAGGGTTGCTTGGAGCCCATCCCTATGAGGTTGTAGACCTTGATGTTTTCTCCCATCTTGTAATGGTGTATGATACTTGTTGCAAGTGATGGAGATGGGAAAAACACAAATGTTCACGATGAATATATCAATATCAGAAGGCACAAATAATAAATCAGAGAGGAATAATCTCATTCCATTACAAGACCACAAAGTTGATTGATCATTGAGAAATACCTTCATGGTGCGAGGCTTGGTGTGTTCTCAAAGAGAGGGATTCACTTGAGTTGCAAGAAGAATTCAATATTGGGGATTCAATTGAGTTCCATGAAGGATTTGCTGAAGTAGGGATTCAATTCAATTTGATTACGAATTTGTCTAAACATAGCAAATACTTTAAAGAAGGAGCTTCTTTAAATTCATTGATCCTTCTAAAACAACATTCTATAGAGATTTCAAACATTTATTTAGGGCTAAATGATGGATAGGTAAAGGGATAGGAGAGGAATGTATAACTCTATATAGCTCTCGACCCTGTACCATTTTTTATATTGTATAATATATGACTCAGGTTTTTGAGAAAAGCATTGCTATATCAACAAATCAATCTCCTCGATAAAACTATGTATGATGGTTATGAGAACAAATACCAGTGGGTCTTTATAGGGCGTGTAATACTCATACTCAATGTTGCATTCATTAAATGCCACATGTTTGACTTCGGTTGGAAAATATGCTACCAAGATAAAATGAAACAGCACAAAGGTATCAACCTTAATTCCCTTGACGTCGTTGAATCTATGTCCTTCATGCAATTTAAGAGTGACCTTGCATGCAGAGATCTTGTTTATAGTCAATTATTGCAATCGAAAAAGCCAAAAAAAATTCACCTGGTAAAATTTGCTCACCTGTTCAAAAAATACAACAAAGGATACAACCATTCATAATCATCCCCAAATAAGATACAATTAAACAATATCTTTAAATTTAAACATTCATAAGGTGTAGCTTGCAAGCTAGTGGATGATAGAACAATAGCAGAGATGGAGGCGAGGTACGTACATGGAGTTTTTCCAGGATGGATATCACGAGTTGGTTCGCTCTCAATGTAGCTTATCTGAAAGGGAATATGCTTGATTGACTTATTGGCTCTCAGTGCCGGTGACTTTCACCGCTCTGTGGCTTGGATTTTAGTTGAGCAAACCCCATCCTAGGGGCTCCATGGTTATGGCTGTCCTTGTTAGAAATGGATTAGTTACTAGAACAGGGTGCATGGCCTAAACGTGGTCATGATGGTTCTTTCGAGAACACTATAAGTTGTGTTGCTGATGCATGCCTTTCAAAGTGCCCATTTTTATTTTTGTTTTATTTATTATATTTATTTTATTTTAAATTGTCTAACTAGCATTGCCCCTGTCATGCCATGATCTCACACCAATGTATTTATCAATTATGTGAGTTTGCTATTATAAAATGACATGTGAGTTAGTTCTCATGTCTTTACCTTTACTGTTGGTGGTAATTAATCAAGACGATCTTAAACTGCCACTAGCGCAAAAACTACTTGCTAACCAAAGAAAGCTCAAGAAGCCAACATCAGGCTAACCAACCAGCCGGTTAATATCCCAGCACGGTTTTATTCTCCTAGCAAGTAGACGTCCCGTCCTGTCCCAAATAAACTAGGCTTTTTTCTATAGTCAATCGACCAATCCAATAAAAAAGAAATGCAATCAATGAAATAACTTGGTTATAAATAGAAAAAATTAATGCATTTTATTACATTGTCCGAGTCATGCCACGTTTTCACTCTAATGCATTTACATATTATTCTCATTGCATCAATAACAAAACACTAAAGTGTAATTAACGGACATTGGTAATTTTTTATGGTCAATACTAAAAGTGCTTACTTTGAGATTAAGTTGTGTGGCAACACTAGTTACTTGTTTTAAATTTACTTGTTTTAAATTTTCATGTCGAAGAAATTGGAATGACACCAATTCATAAGGTACTTAAAAGTGTTGTTTTTAAATTTAATTTGATTTTATAAGTCATAATGTGAAAATGTTTAGTTAGTTTGTTCGTCTAAAGGGAATTTGGATCTTTATGGGTCTATCTTCGCAAAGTGTTAGAATTTGTTTTAATGAGTTAGAATTTGTATTTTTTTTTGAAAAATACAAACAAATTGTATTAGTTGTGAGTTTTATAAATTTAGGCGTGAAAACAACAAGGAATGTTTTTTATTGCTTTGCAATTAAGGCTTTGTTTTTTGGAATGTTGTTTGGATCTCTTAATTCAAAGATCATTATTTATCTGTTGATTAATATACGAGAGTGTTTGGTGGTTGAGATGGATAGGCATGATAAAATCCTTCCATATAGCATATAATATATTGTTTTTAATAGAGGAGCATTGAAAATTTGGCAGAAAAATTCATTTCTTTGCAACAAACATTCTTGCAAACAATCATAACAAATACATGCTCCAAACATTGGCTATCCTATAGCATGATTTATCAAGATTCAACAATGGTTAAGATGATGACTATCACCTAGAAAACGAAATATTGTCATGTGCGGGGCCACGAGTAATGTTATCTTGTAATTTATGGGTCCAATTTTGACTAGTAAATGGTGCACTTGGAGTGGTCATGCAAATTCTATACACACCTGGATCTATCTCTCCTAAGTTGCTAGCCTATGTTGTGATGGGATTTGATATAGTAGGTTGGCCCTCCATTGGACTAATATCAACCAAAGCACATAACAATTCCACCCATAAATTGAAGTAATAAGAAACAAAAACCCCTCAATATGGATTGGGCATTGACTATCCATAAATCCCAAGGGTTGACATTAACAAGGTCAACCATTAACATTGGTAACATAGGTTTGACCTTAACAACAATGTCATGCACTACAACATTAGAAATAATATGAATTACACCATTGTTCTTCTTGAACCACTATGCAAAGATGAAAAACACTTCATATGTCTCACTTTGAAAAAACGAAGACGCATGCCTTCATTCTCTATCGCTTTCACACTTGAAATTGTAACCCTCAATTCCTACATTCCCCCTACCAAATGAAAATACCAATGTTGATTGTCAATATAATTAGAGTCAAACTTGATAACTACCTAGCCCATTAATGTTTTACTCACATATATATAATTTTTGGTATGGAAAATTACTGTACATTTCATTTTACTTGCCATCGATTACAATTTCTATTAATTGCTTATTAGTACTTGCACTAGAGTTTTTATATACATTTTATTGACTGCTATGCCTACCATACATTTAGTAGCATTTATTTCAATGCATAAACTTATATTATTCATATACACACAATTTTCTCTCACTTTTGCAACATATCGAAGTTCTCTGGTGTTTCATTTCCCTCAATTCAAGGGTATGCTAGTATTTTTTATTTTTTTATACAGCAGTAGAAAGAATTAAAAAAAAAGAAACACGTGATACATACGATGGATGAAGCTGACCGCAGTCCAAATGAATAAGAGTTGAATTGGAGTTTGTATAAAATAGTTCAACGGGTCCTTGCGTGAAAAGCTACCTACGCCATGTCACCACCCAAAGATGTTATCTCACCATAGCCATACACATGGATTTGGAATATATAATTACGCCGATAGGCGTATATATCTGATATTTTGGGAGCTGGACCTCTTTGAGCGGATCATCAAGATCCATGTGGGGTTGACAAATGGAGGGCTTGGATCCTTTCCATCGTCATCTCAGATATGTGTTAAGGTTAATTAAAGTTAGTTAATAACTGGAAATAGTTAACCCTTCCCTCAATTATAGTTCGTGGAGTAGCTGAGGGCATGTGGCTTAAGTGTCCCAACCATCTGTTGCAATTAGAGTTGGTGGACTGTGAAGGGCGCATGCTTGTAGGTTATGCCATGAGCTAGCTATAAATTCATGATGCATGGGATCCTAGGGTAACTACCTCTGAACTGTTAGAACCAAAATATAAAAACTCTTGCTCTCTATGGATTGTGAGGTCAAAACAATGATTTGTTAGCCTAGCTATAGAGCATCCAACAACCAAGCACACAAATTATCAGGTAATGTGCCATTAGACTGAAAAAATGATTAGACTGCAATGTGCCATTAGTTTAATGATTAGGCTGCAATGTTATTTTCAGGTTTTTCACAAGTCTTGTAGGAAGATGTTTCTCTATCGACATTTGCTTTCAGAGTTATCCTATGAGTCAAAGGTAGGCTCTTACAGAAGACCTGATGTTTCAATACCTATTGTTTGAGTTTTACAGAAAAACCTGTGATATGATTTTACTAGCACTTCTTCAGTAACTGTATAAACATGAGAATGACAAATCTTAGTATAAAAAGAAATACCTTTAGATAGAACCAGTATTTCATGTTACGACTTCGACAGGAAGAAAATTCCTTGCTTAAAATGAAAACGACGTTTACAATAAATTTAACCCTTTTACAATAAATTTACAATAATTCCATGTGACGGCTTTGACAAGAAGAAATTTCCTTTTCAATCACAGGTTTAATGCCAAAAACCCTTGAACACCTCTAAATCAGAGGTCTATTAATGCCAAAAATCCTCGAACACCTCTGTTAGGGGTTTGTAAGAAAACTGTTGTTTTCATTTTAAACAAGTAATTATTCAACGTCATCTTATGCCGTGACAAATTATTACTAATTGTCTAAACGTGAGAATGACAAATATGAATATAAACAGAAAAACCTCTAGATAGAACCAGTATTTCATGTTACAGCTTTGACAGGAAGAAAATTCCTTTTCAGTCATAGGTCTATTTATCCTCAGGCGTGTATAAATCAGAGTTCTATTAATGCCAAAAACTCTCAAACACCTCTGTATGTGCCGACACTAAACTTACAGGTCGCTCTTCCTCTCAAATTTGCTTTAATGTGGGTTTTCTCTATCTATTTTGTCGACAAGGTAAATAATTTCATGGTTGAAGAGCCGAGTGTCATGTCTCTCTCTAGAATTTGACACAAAACTCATAGGTGGCTCTTCCTCTTGAATTCGCTGATACATGTAACGAGTGTCGTTGTGTATAAAGTTTAATGTTTTACCAACCTGTCAAAGCTCTGTGTGGCTTACTATGGTTTTTGTTGAGAAGGGGAGGAATTTCTCAGTTGATCCATCCTACCCAAAGCTCTGTTACCTGGAATCAACACAACGTCCAAGTATTGTTAGTTCATAATATGTGGACACTGGACAGGTGTACGTATCTAGTATTACAGTTATTGCGCTATAGTTATGTGGAGGCTTTTAGTCTCCTGAATTTCATTTAATGTTCCTTACTTAACATTAAGGAATAACACCACATGGAATCACCATTTACTCTCCTCGTTGGCGACCAAATAAAATTTAATACAAAACCCTAAATACTTAATGGTCTTCCTAAAACTTAGAAATCAGTCACGGAGGTATCTGTATCAACCTGTTAGAGCTTTGCATGGCTTGATGTTGTTTTTCTCTATCTGTTTTGTCGACAAGGTTAATAATTTCATGGTCAAAGAGTCGAGTGTTGTGGCTTACATTACCTTACCTAAATTAACTTATAGAACATTGTATTAATTCCCTAAAATAGCCTATAGAATATTGCATTAGGGCGTTTAAAAAACACAATATTGACCTAATTTAAATTAATTAAATTAATTAAATTAATGTCTTCCTAAAACTCAGAAATCGGTCATGGAGGTATTTGTATCAAAATGCCAGAGCTCTGTGTGGCTTACTGTGGTTTTTCTCTGTCTGTTTTGTTGACAAGGTTTAGAATTTCATTGTCAAAGAGCCGAGTGTCGTGGTTGCAATTACCTGACCTAAATTAACCTATAGAACATTGTATTAAGTCCCTAAAATAACATATAGAATATTGCATTAGGGAATTAAAAAAACACACTATTGACAAATTAATTAAATTAATTTAATTTAACTAACCTATACGACATTTAAATGTCATAAAAGAAATTTGCATGCCCGCTAACTAAAATACATACACTACAACAAAATACATACACTGCAAGAATTTAATACCAAGGTTGCAAAACCAAATAAAAATACTTCATTTTAGATTTCGTATCTTTGTAGTCTAAGAAAATCTCTAAAATTATCATATAATTACTATATCCTTAACAAGCCCAAGAAACACCATGTCGAACAAAACAGTGTGATAGAATCTCTCTTAAATCAAATGCATTGGGATGATGCCCTCACGACGCCAGAAGGGAGGGCCACAAGACATACCTTGCAATCAGCGTTCGATCGAACCTTTGTCACATAGCAATTTATTCAAACTTATTTTTCACCTTTCCGAGTACTATTCTTCGGGATTTTAAACTTGTCTCCTGGCCAAAGACAATAAAAATACCAACCCAACTAATGAGGTATACAATATATGTTAACATATGGTTACTAGTAGTTATTCATAGGTCTATTTATACAGATAATGGAACCCTTATTATTAATTCCAAAACTTAAATAAAACTAAACTAAACAAGTAGAGATTGAACCACATCTCTTTTAATTTTTTTTTTTTACAGCAATGAGATCAATCTCAAATCCCTGGGGTCTTAGATAACTAAAGGCCATGTGTTATGAAAAGTCTTTACACTATTTGTGTTTTCAAAAAAAAGATCAAAAAAAAAACACTACGCAGAGCTTATAAGCTGTATCAGAATGTTTGGCCACGACCGTAAAAATCAAAAATAGATATACCATGAAAGTATATCCAATCTTTTCCCCTATAGAAGTAGGCCTAAACATTTGTTTTCTAACAAGGAAATCAAAAGGAAAACCCAGTCGATTCTAAAACTAAATTACATTCCTTTGCAAGAATTCCCAACCACCTCCTTAGAGCCACGCAAGAGAAGGTGCAGGTCTTACCAGGTAGGCGCTTCCATTATTTTAACACCAAATCGACCATAGCCGAGACCTTTTCCTGCACTTGCAAAGTCGAGTTGGATAATCGGTTATATACTGCAATTGTAACTTGAATAGGACAACAAAATTGAAATATATGCAAATTTAGTTGCTCACCTTTTGTCGTCTGGAGTCGAAGTAGGGTAAACCCTTTCCTTTTTGTCTCATGCGGGTATCAATTGGACCTTTTTTCAGCTCTGAACAAACATGCTGAATAATCTTGTAACCATATAGCAACTGGAAAGAATTAACCAGATGGTAGATCCGAGTCTCTGGCAAGAAACCAAGATACATTAATTCTACTGGGTTTTTTCTTAACTTTTCTTTAATTGCCAGCGAGGAGAGTAAAAGCCTCCACACGGCTTGGGCGTCAGACCTCCACGACTGATCCCAAATATGTCCTGCACTTGCATAAAAACATATATATGGGTCAAAATAGAGAGAGAAAAACGATAGCAAGCCACGCAGACTTACTTGTATCAGTGAATTAAAAATAAATTAAAAATTAAAAGGGAATTTGTTTATCATTACCTGTATCAGCGAATTCCAGAGGAAGAGCCACCTGTGAGTTTAGTGTCGGTAGAGATGAGGAGATAGAGCCACGATACTCGACTCTTCGACCAGGAAATTCTTTACCTTGTCGACAAAACAGACAGAGAAAAACCACAATAAACCATGCAGAGCTTGGACATGTTGGTAATGGCAGCCACGACACTCGACTCTTTGACCGAACAGATAGATAAAAACCAGAGTAATCCACGCAGAGCTTTGATAGGTTGATACAAAGACCTTGACGACCGAATTTTGAGTTTTCTAAAGACCATTAATCGGTAAGGGTTTTATATTAATTTGGTTTCCAGCGAGGAGAGTAAAATCCTACACATGGCTTCGACGTGAGAGCTTTAATGCTACCTACGTACACCTATCCACATATTCCAAAGCTACAAGACTTAGATGCTGTGTTGATTCTAGGTGGTAGACATAGACAGCTAGCGTCAGAACTCTATTGCTACCCTCATACACCTGTCCACAAATCAAAGCGACTAGACTATGTAACGTTGTCTTAATTCCATGAAATGAAAAAAAATCGGTTTTATACATAGATAAATAAAAGAAACGCGAATACAGGTTTTTTTAAATTTTAAAGTTCAAATCATTATTTATTGGTTTGTGGACAGGTGTACGAGGGTAGCAATAGAGTTCTGACGCCAGTTGTCTATGTCTACCACTTGGAATCAACACAACGCCTAAGTCTTGTAGCTTTGGAATATGTGGATAGGTGTATGCAGGTAGCATTAAAGCTCTCATGTCCAAGCCATGTGTAGGATTTTACTCTCCTCGTTGGCAACCAAATTAATACAAAACCATTACCGATTAATGGTCTTCGAAAAACTCAAAATTCGGTCGTCGAGGTCTTTGTATCAACTTGTCAAAGCTCTATGTGGCTTACTTTGGTTTTTATCTGTCTGTTCGGTTGAAGAGCTGAGTGTCGTGGCTACCATTACCAACCTGTCCAAGCTCTACGTGGTTTATTGTGGTTTTTCTCTGTCTGTTTTTTCGACAAGGTAAATAATTTCCTGGTCGAAGAGTCGAGTATCGTGGCTCTATCTCCTCATCTCTGCTGACACTAAACTCATAGGTGGCTCTTCCTCTGGAATTCGCTGATATAGGTAATGATAAACAAATTCCCTTTTAATTTTTAATTTATATTTAATTCACTAATACAGGTAAGTCTACATGGCTTGCTATCGTTTTTCTCTCTCTGTTTTGAGCCATATATATGTTTTTATGCAAGTGTAGGAGATATTTGGGATCAGTCGTGGAGGTCTAACACCCAAGCCATCTGGAGGATTTTACTCTCCTCACTGGCGATTAAAGAAAAGTTAAGAAAAAACCTAGAAGAATTAATGTATCTTGGTTTCTTGCGAGAGACCCGGCTCTACCTTATGGTTAATTCTTTCTAGTTGCTATATGGTTACAATATTATTCAGCATGTTTGTTCAAAGCTGAAAAAAGGTCCAATTGATACCCACATGAGCCAAAACAGAAAGGATTCACCCTACTTCGACTCCGGACGATAGAAGGTGAGCTAATAAATTTGCATATATTTCAATTTCATTTTCCTATTCAAGTTACAGTTGCAGGTTATAACCGATTATCCAACTCGACTTTGCAAGTGCATGAAAAGGTCTCAGCTATGGCTGGTTTGGCGTTAAAATCATGGAAGTGCCTACCTGGTAAGACCTGTGCCTTCTCTTGCGTGGCTCTAAGGAGGTGGTTGGGAATTCTTGCAAAGGAATGTAATTTAGTTTTAGAATCGACTGGGTTTTCCTTTTGATTTCCTTGTTAGAAAACAAATGTTTAGTCCTGCTTCTACAGGGGAAAAGATTGGATATACTTTCATGGTATACCTACTTTTGATTTTTACGGTCATGGCCAAACATTTTGATACAGCTTATAAGCTCTGCGTAGTGTTTTTCTTGTCCATCTTGTTTTTGAAAACACAAACAATGTAAAGACTTTTCATAACACATGGACTTCAGTTATCTAAGCCCCCAAGGATTTGAGATTGATCTCATTGTTGTAAAATTGTTTTTTTTTAAAGAGATGTGGTTCAATATTTACTTGTTTAGTTTAGTTTTATTTGGGTTTTGGCATTAATAATAAGGGTTCCATTATCTGTATAAATAGACTTGTGAATAACTGCTAGTAACCATATGTTAATGTATATTGTATACCTCGTTAGTTGGGTTGGTATTTTTATTGTCTTCAACCAGGAGACAAGTTTAAAATCCTAAAGAGTAGTACTGGGATAGGTGCAAAATAAGTTTGAAGAAATTCCTATGTGACAAAGGTTCGATCAAATGTTGATTGCAAGGTATGTCTTCTGGCCCTCCCTTCTAGCACCGTGAGGGCATCATCCTAATGCATTTGATTTAAGAGAGATTCTATGACATTGTTTTGTTTGGCATGGTGTTTCTTGGGCTTGTTAAGAATATAGTAATTATATGATAACTTTAGATATTTTCTTAGATTGCAAACATACGAAATCTAAAATGAAGTATTTGTATTTGGTTTTTCAACCTTCGTATTAAATTCTTCCAGTGTATGTATTTTTTTGTAGTGTATGTATTTTAGTTAGCGGGCATGCAAATTTGTTTTATGACATTTAAATGTCATATAGGTTAATTAAATTAAATTAGGTCAATAGTGTGTTTTTTTAATACCCTAATGCAATATTCTATATGTTATTTTAGGGACTTAATACAATGTTCTATAGGTTAATTTATGTCAGGTAATTGTAGCCACGACAGTCGGCTCTTCGACAATGAAATTCTAAACCTTGTTGAAAAAAAAACAGAGAAAAACCATAGTAAGCCACATAGAGCTCTAGTAGTTTTATACAAATACCTCCATGACTGATTTCTGAGTTTTAGGAAGACATTAATTCAATTAATTTAAATTAGGTCAATATTGTGTTTTTTTAATGCCATAATGCAATATTCTATAGGTTATTTTAGGGCATTAATACAATGCTCTATAAGTTAATTTAGGTAAGGTAATGGAAGCCACAACACTTGACTCTTCCACCATGAAATTATTAACCATGTCGACAAAACAGTTAGAGAAAAACAACAGCAAGCCATACAGAGATCTGACAGGTTGATACAGATACCTCCATGACTGATTTCTGAGTTTTAGGAAGACCATTAAGTATTTATGATTTTGTATTAAATTTTATCTGGTCACCGGTGAGGAGAGTAAATGGTGATTCCATGTGGCGTTATTCCTTAATGTTAAGGAAGAAACATTAAATGAAATTCAGGAGACTAAAAGCCTCCACATAACTATGGCGCAATAACTGTAATACTAGATACGTACACATGTCCAGTGTCCACATATTCTAAACAAACAAGACTTGGACATTGTGCTGATTCTAGGTAACAGAGCTTTGGGTAGGTTGGGTCAACTGAGAAATTCCTCCCCTTCTCAACAAAAACCACAGTAAGCCACGCAGAGCTTTGACAGGTTGGTAAAACATTAAACTTTACGCACAGCGACACTCGTTACATGTATCAGCGAATTCAATAGGAAGAGCCACCTGTGAGTTTTGTGTCAAATTCTAGAGAGAGCCACGACACTTGGCTCTTCGACCACGAAATTATTTACCTTGTCAACAAAATAGATAGAGAAAACCCATATTAAAGCGAATTTGAGAGGAAGAGTGACCTATAAGTTTAGTGTTGGCACATATAGAGGCATTTGAGAGTCTTTGGCATTAATAGAACTCTGATTTATACACGCCTGAGGATAAATAGACCTGTGATTGAAAAGGAATTTTCTTTCTGTCGAATATGTAACATGAAATACTGGTTCTATCTAGAGGTTTTTCTATTTATACTCATATTTTTAATTCTCAGGTTTAGACAATTACTGAGAATTTCTCAAGGCATAAGATGTCGTTGAATAATTACTTGTTTAAAATGAAAACAACAGTTTTCTTACAAAACCCTAACAGAGGTGTTCGAGGCTTTTTGGCATTAATAGACCTCTAATTTAGAGGTGTTCGAGGGTTTTTGGCATTAAAAATATGATTGAAAAGAAAATTTCTTCCTGTGGAAGCTGTCACATGGCATTATTGTAAATTTATTGTAAAAGGGTTAAATTTATTGTAAACGTTGTTTTCATTTTAAGCAAGGAATTTTCTTCCTGTCAAAGCTGTAACATAAAATAATGGTTCTATCTAAAGATACTTCTATTTATACTAATATTTGTCATTCTCATGTTTATACAGTTACTAAATAAGTGCTAGTAAAATCATATCACATGTTTTTCTGTAAAACTCAAACAATAGGTATTGAAACATTAGGTCTTCTGTAAGAGCCTACCTTTGACTCATAGGATAACTCTGAAAGCAAATTCCAATGGAGAAATGTCTTCCTGCAAGACATGTGAAAAACCTAAAAATAACATTGCAACCTAATCATTAATCTAATGGCACATTGCAGTCTGATCATTTTTTCAGTCTAATGGCACATTACCTAATAATTTGTGTGCTTGGTTGTTGGATGCTCCATAGCTAGGATAACAAATCGTTGTTTTGACCTCACAGTCCATAGAGGATAAGAGTTTTTATATTTTGGCTCTAAAATTTCAGAGGTAGTTACCCTAGGATCCCACTCATCATGAATTTCTAGCTAGCTCATGGCATAACCTACAGCCACGTGCCCTTCACAGTCCACCAACTCTAACTGCAACAGACGGTTGGGACACCTAAGCCACGCACCCTCAGCTGCTCCATGAACCATAATTGAAGGAAGGGTTAACTATTTCCAGTTATTAACTAACTTCAATTAACCTTAACACATATATGAGATGACGATGGAAAGGATCCAAGCCCTCCATTTGTCAACCCCACATGGATCTTGATGATCTGCTGAAAGAGGTCCGGCTCCCAAAATATCAAATATATATGCCTATCACTGTAATTATATATTCCAAAGCCAGGTGTATGGCTATGGCGAGATAACATCTTTGGGTGGTGGCATGGCGCAAGTAGATTTTCACACAAGGACCCGTTGCACTATTTTATACAAACTCCAATTCAACTCTTATTCATTTGGACTGCGGTAAGCTTCATCCATTGTATGTATCATGTGTTTCCTTTTTTAAAATTCTTTGTAGTGTTGTATAAAAAATAAAAAATACTAGCATACCCTTGAATTGAGGGAAATGAAACACCGAAGAGAACTTCGATATGTTGCAAAAGTGAGAGAAAATTGTGTGTATATGGATAATATAAGTTTATGCATTGAAATAAATGCTACTGAATGTATGGTAGGCATAGTAGTCAATAAAATGTATATAAAAACTTTAATGCAAGTACTTATAAGCAATTAATAGAAATTGTAATCGATGGCAAGTAAAATGAAATGTACAGTAATTTTCCATACCATAAATTATACATATGTGAGTAAAAAATTAACGGGCTAGGTAGTTATCAAGTTTGATTCTAATTATATTGACGATCAACATTGGTATTTTCATTTGGTAGGGGGAGTGTAGGAATTGAGGGTTACAATTTCAAGTGTGAAAGCTATAGATAATGAAGGCATGTGTCTTCGTTTTTTCAAAGTGAGACATATGAAGTGTTTTTCATCTTTGCATAGTGGTTCAAGAAAAACAATGGTGTAATTCAGATTATTTATAATGTTATAGTGCATGACATTGTTGTGAAGGTCAAACCTATGTTACCAATGTTAATGGTTGACCTTGTTAATTTCAACCCTTGGGATTTATGGATACTTAATGCCTAATCCATATTGAGGGTTTTTTGTTTCTTATTACTTCGATTTATGGCTGGAATTGTTATGTGATTTTGTTGATATTATTCCAATGGAGGGCCAACCTACTATATCAAATCCCATGACAACATATGTTAGCAACTTAGGACAGATAGATCTAGGTGTGTATAGAATTTGCATGACCACTCCAAGTGCACCATTTACTAGTCAAAATTGGATCCATAAATTACGAGATAACATTACTCGTGGCCTTGCACATGACAATATTTTGTTTTCTAGGTGATAGTCATCGTCTTAACCATTGTTGAATCTTGATCAATCGTGCTATAGGATAGCCAATGTTTGGAGCATGTATTTGTTATGATTGTTTGCAAGAATGTTTGTTGCAAATAAATGAATTTTTCTACCAAATTTTCAATGCTTCTCTATTAAAAACAATATATTATATGCTATATGGATGGATTTTATCATGCATATCCATAATCAACACATAAATAATGATCTTTGAATTAATAGATCCAAACAACATTCCAAAAACAAAGCCTTAAGTGCAAAGCAATAAAAAACATGTTGTTTTCATGCCTGAATTTATAAAACTCACAACTAACACAATTTATTTAAAAAAAAAAACAAATTCTAACTCATTAAAACAAATTCTAACACTTTGCCAAGATAGATCCATAAAGATCCAAATTCTCTTTAGACAAAGAAACTAACTAAACATTTTCACATTATGATTTATAAAATCAAATTAAATTTAAAAACAACACTTTTAAGTACATTATGAATTGGTGTACCTTCATGCATTTCAATACCCATGTTGTTGTTTCTTGGTATGAATGGGGGTTCGTATAATCTATGCCAAAAATTTAGCCACATATTATTTTTCACCTCACTCATCTACTTACCTTAGGACTTCTGCACACTTTCAACATATATGGCATTGTTTGTTTTAGTTTATATATTACAAGCACATCGCTTTAGCCATACTATAAAAGTTGCATACTATTGTCACCATTCATCTACTGTTATAGAGTTACCACCAGTGTCTACCCCTTGGTTACTTCCACTTTCTATCACACTTATAGTTGATTCATTTGGTCACTTTCAGACACTTATCTCCTTGGTTGTATCATTTCCAAACTATTCCCATCGTTTGGGAAACCATTCAAAAGCTCTCCACAGCACGAATGAAAAATGTAAATGATCTCTTACGACGACATTCTTGATTTCCTTTGTTTAGAACATTATGTGATGAGTCACCCATGGAACCTTTTGATGCCATCTTTTTGGAACCCATTGAGCTTAGTGTATCTACCCTCCATGAGTATCACCCATTTCAGTGATTTCACATGATCATCCCATTATACCCCTCCTCTTAAATCATCCCCTGTATCTTTGGTTATTTCATGACATGTTATATATTTATTGTTAAGTCATCCATGCCTTTATCCTCTGAAAAAAGGAAGCATAAAGTCCATCACTCTTTAACCTTCCACTCTCATGTGTCTTAGTCCTAGTTTCATTTCATATCCTTGTATTATATCATGTGCTGGTACACAAGGTTTCCCTAATTAATTTGTTATCAACGAACCTACCTCTATCAACTCTAAGAAAACTATTATAGAGGATTGGTCTAGAGGCATGTTGTATCTTGGCCCCTTTTTCACCATTGATGGGTAACCTTGGACTAAATTAAGGGATACCTCATTGTCCTTGGACTAGTTGGTTCTCATGTGCTTGACTTCAACACATTTATTGCACCATTGAGAATCGTACATTATGGTTCGTTTATTATCCCAATTTGGTTGAATACCTTGAATATTTATTACTCCCTCTAGCTATTGATACTTTTTGGAGGCCATTCATTTAACATTGTTCTTTGATGTCCAAGTTGAGGTCATGACAATGATTCAATTTCATATGCCATACATTGGTTTTTTTTAGCTCTATTT
>LPNX010648927.1:4339-18278 GCA_001517045.1 Pseudotsuga menziesii
CAATGAGGACAATTGTTTCTTGAAATTATGCCTCGTTCATCATACTTTTGATTAGTAAAATATGTTAAGATCTGTAAGCTTTTTTATTTATTTCTAGATCAGGCGCTGTCGGTATCTTTAGCAATACCTTTGAGTGATAAGAAGCCCCAAGCTATGGCAAACCCTACCTCTTTTCAGAGGCCTCTGTTTTCAAATTTTCAGCCTCAAGCTGGGTATGGTTACAATCCAAACATGTATGGTTTTGGCTCCATGGGCTATACTCAAGTAAAACGCAGTATTTTTGTTCTGATTATGCATGATTACACCTGCAAGAGATTTATAATTCTTTTGGTATTTATTTCTGTTGTATTTTACAAGATTTTATAATTATCTTTATAACCTTCCACGTGAACTTTCTCATAAGGTTTTTCAGCCTGTTATCTATGGTAGATGTAATCTCAAATCTCCTTTTTTCTAAGCTTTTTCATATGGTATTTCAGCCTGTCACCTATGGAAGAGGCCCGACACCTGAAGGCATGACGATGGTACCCATGATACTTCCAGATGGGCGTGTTGGATATGTATTGTAAGTACTTACTTATTTCATGTTTTCCTTTGTCTTACTGACAAAAACTGTTTCTTGAAATTTATTTCTCTTTGTTGTTCAGGCAACAACCAGGGAATGGGGTAAGAGGATATGCCCCATACAGAGCAGAAGAGCAGAAGGGTCTGCTTCTTACGGAGGATGGTCTTCGTCGTATAGATCAAGTAGAACTGGTTCAGGCAGTAGTAGGCAAGGTGGTGGAAGGAATTCTAGTAGTGGGGGCAGTTGGCGTTATTGACCCTATTAGTGTTCTGTCAAATATGTTTTTAACAGAGCAAGACAATGATATGTTTAGAACAAGCCCTATTAGTGTTCTGTCAAATATGTTTTTAACATACCAGGACAATGGTAGGGTTAGAACCCCCTTTGTGAGAGGTGATTAACAACAAAGAGAGACTTTAAAAGGTCATTAGAGAGTGAAAGCAATATTCATAATGATGAGACACTATTTTGAATTTTTCTTCTTATCTTGAAGAAATTAGGATACAATCACCAGCTACATGCATTATTTCAGAGTAGACCATGAGTGAAAAGCAGTTTGGTCAGAAAAGGCAAAGCATGAAAAAATAAATTAGAGGTTCTCGATTAGTGCCTGAAAGTGAGTTCCTAGATCGTAGAAAATCAGTGACAAATACACTTCATCTCTTGGAAGTCTAGAGTTCTCATCTTGGACGAAAATGATCTCTTAAAGCTTGTCAATGAGAAGGTTCCAAAAGCAGGCGCTGAAGAAGACAAGTCTCATTAGAAGAGGAGTTATGCGAGAACAAGAAGAATCTTGGTAGACTCAGTCAGGGATCATTTGGTTCCTTAAATCTCGCGAAAGAAGACGACTAGGAAGATGTTCAAAACCCTAAAGTAATGATGATTCTTAATGGCAAATCCTAACTTGTATGGGCGACGACGTTCAAATGTCATTCATTATACACCCTTAGTGGTCGCTGGTGGACCACCACATTGTTAGTGCGCGCCCACTAACACCTTGGTGGTCCAGCAACGACAACTGAGGGTGTATAATAGAAGGCATTTTAAGGCCGTCGGGGATAGAAGTCAGGCTTGGCCACTGACACTATTGTGGCCCACAATCGACCTACAAGGGTGTAGGACGAATGGCATTTAAAGGCCATTGGGAGTAGAATTTAGGCTCTGTCAACATCTATTTGGATGTACATTGTTCTCTATTGAAAGGTCCGAGCTCCGGGGAGACAATAGTGTTGTATTGTCTATGGTTGGGAGGTGATAGATCATCACCGTGGTTAAACGAGCTCCACACCTAGTCTGTTTATGTGCTCTGTCTTTCTTCTAGTGATATTGGTTTTACAACTGTCAATTTCTAACATGTTATCAACGCAGTTGTAGAAGCCATTGTCGAAAGCTAGGGCTTGACATTCTGAGGCCTCCCCTCACAAAAAACGAGAAAAAGTGACTTCAAAACTAAGCCCAAGGGAACGCGCATTTATTGATAATGGAAAAATCCAGTTCTCAAAGTTTCATTTTTGACCCAATTTCGGTGCATTGTTTTGGCTCGATCTTATCTCCTCTCAACTCGACTTGACAAGGCACATTAACCTTTGGCTTCAGTTTCACAAGATTCCAAGCTTCATTTTTGACCTAGCTCCTACTAGGGTTTCTAGTTAAAATCTGTAGGGAGGATGATCGGAATGAAGGTTGAAGATCATTTTGATGGAGCCACAAACTTCATCTCTTGGAAGTCTAGAGTTCTCATCTTGGAATAAATTGATTTCTTAAAGCTTGTCAATGAGAAGGTTCCAAAACCAAACGTTGAAGAAGACAAGTCTCATTGGAGGAAGAGTGACGCGAGAGCAAGAAGAATCTTGGTAGACTCAATCAGGGTTGATTTGGTTCCTCAAATCTCGCAAAAGAATACAACTAGGGAGATGTTCAAAACCTTAAAGGGATGATGATTTTTAATGGCCAAGCCTGACTTGTATGGGCAACGATGTTCAAATGTCGTTCATTATACACCCTTAGTGGTCGGTGGTGAACCACCACAATGTTAGTGGGCGCCCACTAACACCTTGGTGATCCACCGTCGACCACTGAGGGTGTATAATGGAAGGCATTTTAAGGCCGTCGGGGATAGAAGTCAAGCTTTGCCACTGACACTATTGTGGCACAATCGACCTATAAGGGTTTATGACGAATGGCATTTAAAGGCCATTGAGAGTAGAATTTAGGCTCGGTCAACATCGATTTGGATGTACATCGTTCTCTATTGAAAGGTCTGAGCTCGAGGTAGACAATAATGTTGTATTGTCTATGGTTGGGAGGTGATAGATCATCACTACGTTTAAACGAGCTACACACCCAGTTTGTTTATGTGTTGTCTTTCTTCTAATAATCTTGGTTTTACAACTACCAATTTCTAACATGGTATCAAAGCAATTCTACAAGCCATTGTCGAAAGCTAAGCTTGACATTCTGAGGCCTCCCCTCACCAATCCAGGATAAAAAGTGACTTGGAAACTTCGTCCAAGGGAAGGCGCATTGATGAAGGAAAAATCAAGTGTTGAGGCTAAAGAAAACAAATCTCATTGGACGAAGAGTGATGCGAGAGCAAGAAGAATCTTGTTAGACTCAGTCAGGGATCGTTTGGTTCCTCAAATCTCACAAAAGAAGACGACTAGGAAGATGTTCAAAACCCTAATGGAATGATGATTGTTAATGGCCAAGCCTGACTTGTATGGGCGACGACGTTCAAATGCCGTTCATTATACACTCTCATCAATGCGCCTTCTCTTGGGCAAAGTTTCCAAGTCACTTTTTCTCCTGGATTGGTGAGTGGAGGCCTCAGAATGTCAAGCCCTAGCTTTCGACAATCGCTTGTAAAACTGATTTGATACCATGTTAGAAATTGACAGTTGTAAAATCAAGATCATTAGAAGAAAGACAGCACATAATCAAACTGGGTGTGTAGCTCCTTTGAATGTAGTGATGATCTATCACCTCCCACCTATAGACAATACAACATTATTGTCTACCTCGAGCTCAGACCTTTCAATAGAGAACGATGTACATCAAAATCGATGTTGACTGAGACTAAATTCTACTCTCAGTGGCCTTTAAATGCCATTCGTCATAAACCCTTATAGGTCAATTGTGCCACAATAGTGTCAGTGGCCAAGCCTGACTTCTATCCCCAACGGCCTTAAAATGCCTTCCATTATACACCCTCAGTGGTCGACGGTGGATCACCAAGGTGTTAGTGGGCGCCCACTAACATTGTGGTGGTTCACCACCGACCACTAAGGGTGTATAATGAACGGCATTTGAACGTTGTTGCCCATACAAGTCAGGCTTGGCCATTAAAAATCATCATTCCTTTAGGGTTTTGAACATCTCCCTGGTCGTCTTCTTCTGCGAGATTTGAGGAACCATATGATACCTGACTGAGTTTACCAGGATTCTTCTTGCTCTCCCATCACTCTTCCTCCAATGAGACTTGTCTTCTTCAGCGTCTGGTTCTGTAACCTTCTCATTGACAAGCTTTAAGAGATCATTTTCTTCCAAGATGAGAACTATAGACACCAAGGGATGAAGTTAATGTGCCTTATCATCTTCAATCTTCATTTCAATCATCTTGCCTCCATATTTGGAATCTTGTGAAACTGAATCCAAAGGTTAATGTGCCTTATCAAAGGCAGTTGAGAGGAGATAAGATCGAGCCAAAACTATGGACCGAAATTGGGTCAAAAATTAAACTTCTCAGAACTAGATTTTTCTTTCATCAATAGATGCGCCTTCCCTTGGGCAATGTTCTCAGGTCACTTTTTCTCCTGGATTGGTGAGGGGAGGCCTCAGAATGTCAAGCCCTATCTTTTCACAATGGCTTCTACAACTGGTTTGATACCATGTTAGAAATTGGCAGTTGTAAAAACAAATATCACTAGAAGGAAGACAGAGCACATAAACAAACTGGGTCTAGAGCTCGTTTAACCACAGGGATGATCTATCACCTCCCAACCATAGACAATACAATACTATTGTCTCCCCCAAGCTCAGACCTTTCAATAGAGAACGATGTACATCCAAATCGATGTTGACCGATTATCACCTCTCAACTCGCTCGATCTTATCAAGTCAAATGGAGAAAAAGTGAC
Source organism: Pseudotsuga menziesii (assembly GCA_001517045.1). Classification (NCBI taxonomy): domain Eukaryota; kingdom Viridiplantae; phylum Streptophyta; class Pinopsida; order Pinales; family Pinaceae; genus Pseudotsuga; species Pseudotsuga menziesii. Next base: position 9,041 of record LPNX010648927.1, read on the forward strand.
TTGGAAACATCGCCCAAAAGAATACGCATCAAGGCCAGTTGAGAGGAGATAAGATCGAGCCAAAACTATGGACCGAAATTGGGTCAAAAATGAAACTTCTCAGAACTTGGATTTTCCTTCATCAATAGATGCGCCTTCCCTTAGGCGATGTTTCCAAGTCACTTTTTCTCCATTTGACTTGATAAGATCGAGCGAGTTGAGAGGAGATAAGATCGGTGAACATCCATTTGGATGTTCATCGTTCTCTATTGAAAGGTCTGAGCTCGGGGGAGACAATAGTATTGTATTGTCTATGGTTGGGAGGTGATAGATCATCACTGTGGTTAAACGAGCTCCACACTCAGTTTGTTTATGTGCTCTGTCTTTCTTCTAGTGATCTTGGTTTTACAACTGTCAATTTCTAACATGGTATCAAACCAGTTCTAGAAACCATTCTGAAAAGCTAGGGCTTGACATTCTCAGGCCTCCCCTCACCAATCCAAGAGAAAAAGTGACTTGAGAACATCGCCCAACGGAAGGGCATCTATTGATGAAGGAAAAATCCAGTTCTGAGAATTTTCAGTTTTGACCCAATTTCGGTCCATAGTTTTGGCTCGATCTTATCTCCTGTCAACTTGCCTTGATACGGCACATTAACCTTTGGATTCAGTTTCACAAGATTCCAAACTTCATTTTTAAACTAGCTCCTACTGGGGTTTCTAGTTCAAATCTGCAGGCAAGATTATTGGAATAAAGGATGAAAATCATATTGATGGAGCCACAAACTTCATCTCTTGGAGTCTATAGTTCTCATCTTGGAAGAAAATGATCTCTTAAATCTTGTCAATGAGAAGGTTTCAGAACTAGACGCTGAAGAAGACAAGTCTCATTAGAGGAAGAGTGATACGAGAGGAAGAAGAATCTTGGTAGACTCAGTCAGGGATCATATGGTTTCTCAAATCTCGCAAAAGAAGACGACTAGGGAGATGTTCAAATCCCTAAAGGAATGATGATTTTCAATGGCCAAGCCTAACTTGTATGGGCAACGACGTTCAAATGCCGTTCATTATACACCCTTAGTGGTCGGTGGTGAACCACCACAATGTTAGTGGGCGCCCACTAACACCTTGGTGATCCACCATCGACCATTGAGGGTGTATAATGGAAGGCATTTTAAGGCCGTCGGGGATAGAAGTCAGGCTCGGACACTGACACTATTGTGGCACAATCGACCTATAAGGGTTTATGACGAATGGCATTTAAAGGCCACTGAGAGTAGAATTTAGGCTCGGTCAACATCGATTTGGATGTACATCGTTCTCTATTCAAAAGTCTGAGCTCGAGGTAGACAATAATGTTGTATTGTCTATGGTTGGGAGGTTATAGATCATCACTACGTTTAAACGAGCTACACACCCAGTTTGTTTATGTGCTGTCTTTCTTCTAATGATCTTGTTTTACAACTGTCAATTTCTAACATGGTATCAAAGCAGTTCTACAAGCCATTGTCGAAAGCTAGGGCTTGACATTCTGAGGCATCCCCTCACCAATCCAGGAGAAAAAGTGACTTGCAAACTTCGCCCAAGGGAAAGCGCATTGATGAAGGAAAAATCAAGTGTTGAGGCTGAAGAAGACAAGTCTAATTGGAGGAAGAGTGATGCAAGAGCAAGAAGAATCTTCTTAGACTCAGTCAGGGATCATTTGGTTGCTCAAATCTCACAAAAGAAGACGACTAGGAATATGTTCAAAACCCTAATGGAATGATGATTGTTAATGGCCAAGCCTGACTTGTATGGGCGACGGCGTTCAAATGCCTTCCATTATACACCCTCAGTGGTCCGTGGTGGACCACCAAGGTGTTGGTGGGCGCCCACTAACACTGTGGTGGTTCACCACCGACCACTGAGGGTGTATAATGAACGGCATTTGAATGTCGTCGCCCATACAAGTCAGGCTTGGCCATTAACAATCATCATTCCATTAGGGTTTTGAACATTTTCCTAGTCGTCTTCTTTTGTGAGATTTGAGGAACCAAATGATCCTTGACTGAGTCTAACAAGATTCTTCTTGCTCTCACATCACTCTTCCTCCAATGAGACTTGTCTTCTTCAGCCTCAACACTTCATTTTTCCTTCATCAATGCGCTTTCCCTTGGCCGAAGTTTCCAAGTCACTTTTTCTGCTGGATTGGTGAGGGGAGGCCTCAGAATGTCAAGCCCTAGCTTTCGACAATGGCTTGTAGAACTGCTTTGATACCATGTTAGAAATTGGCAGTTGTAAAACCAAGATCATTAGAAGAAAGACAGCACATAAACAAACTTGGTGTGTAGCTCGTTTAAACGTAGTGATGATCTATCACCTCCCAACCATAGACAATACAACATTATTGTCTACCTCGAACTCAGACCTTTCAATAGAGAACGATGTACATCCAAATCGATGTTGACCGAGCCTAAATTCTACTCTCAGTGGCCTTTAAATGCCATTCGTCATAAACCCTTATAGGTCGATTGTGCCACAATAGTGTTAGTGGCCAAGCCTGACTTCTATCCCCGACGGCCTTAAAATGCCTTCCATTATACACCCTCAGTGGTCGACGGTGGATCACCATGGTGTTAGTGGGCGCCCACTAACATTGTGGTGGTCCACCATCGACCAATAAGGGTGTATAATGAACGGCATTTGAACGCCATTGCCCATACAAGTCAGGCTTGGCCATTAAAAATCATCATTCCTTTAAGGTTTTGAACATCTCCCTAGTCGTCTTCTTTTGCAAGATTTGGGGAACCAAATCATCCCTGATTGAGTCTACCAAGATTCTTCTTGCTCTCGCATCACTCTTCCTCCAATGAGACTTGTCTTCTTCAGCATTTGGTTTTTGAACCTTCTTATTGACAAGCTTTAAGAAATCAATTTTTTCCAAGATGAAAACTCTAGACTTCCAAGAGATGAAGTTTGTGGCTCCATCAAGATGATCTTCAACTTCATTCCGATCATCCTCCCTACAGATTTGAACTAGAAACCCTAGTAGGAGCTAGGTCAAAAATGAAGCTTGGAATCTTGTGAAACTGAAGCCAAAGGTTAATGTGCCTTATCAAGTCGAGTTGAAAGGAGATAAGATAGAGCCAAAACAATGCACCGAAATTGGGTCAAAAATGAATTTTTCAGAACTAGATTTTTCCATTATCAATAAATGCGTCTTCCCTTGGGCGTAGTTTTGAAGTCACTTTTCCTCGTTTTTTGTGAGGGGAGGCCTCAGAATGTCAAGCCCTAGCTTTCGATAATGGCTTCTACAACTGCGTTGATAATATGTTAGAAATTGGCAGTTGTAAAACCAAGATCACTAGAAGAAAGACAGAGCACATAAACAAACTGGGTGTGGAGCTCGTTTAACCACGGTGATGATCTATCACCTCCCAACCATAGACAATACAACACTATTGTATCCCCCGAGCTCAGACCTTTCAATAGAGAACGATGTACATCCAAATGGATGTTGACAGAGCCTAAATTCTACACCCAACGGCCTTTAAATGCCATTCGTCATACACCCTTGTAGGTCGATTGTGGGCCACAATAGTGTCAGCGGCCAAGCATGACTTCTATCCCCGACGACCTTAAAATGCCTTCCATTATACACCCTCAGTTGTCGGTGCTGGACCGCCAAGGTGTTAGTCGGCGCCCACATACACTGTGGTGGTCCACCACCGACCACTAAGGGTGTATAATGAACGGCATTTGAACGTCGTCGCCCATACAAGTCAGGCTTGGCCATTAAGAATTATCATTACTTTAGGGTTTTGAACATCTTCTTAGTCGTCTTCTTTTGCGAGATTTGAGGAACCAAATGATCTCTGACTGAGTCTACCAAGATTCTTCTTGCTCTCGCATAGCTCCTCTTCCAATGAGACTTGTCTTCTTCAGCACCTGCTTCTGGAACCTTCTCATTGACAAGCTTTAAGAGATCATTTTCGTCCAAGATGAGAACTCTAGACTTCTAAGAGATGAAGATTGTGGCTCTATCAAGATGATCTTCAACCTTCATTCCAATCATCTTGCCTCCAGATTTGAACTAGAAACCCTAGTAGGAGCTAGGTCAAAAATGAAGTTTGAAATCTTGTGAAACTGAATCCAAAGGTTAATGTGCCTTATCAAGGCGAGTTGAGAGGAGATAAGATCAAGCCAAAACTATGGCTGAAATTGGGTCACAAATGAAACCTCTCAGAACTGTAGTTTTCCTCCATCAATAGATGCGCCTTCCCTTTGGCAAAGTTTCCATGTCACTTTTTCTCCTGGATCGATGAGGGGAGGCCTTAGAATGTCAAGCCTTATCTTTGGACAATGGCTTCTAGAAACGGTTTGATACCATGTTATAAATTGACAGTTGTAAAACCAAGATCACTAGAAGAAAGACAGAGCACATAAACAAACTGGGTGTGGAGCTCGTTTAACCACGTTGATAATCTATCACCTCCCAACAATAGACAATACAACACTATTGTATTCCCTGAGCTCAATCCTTTCAATAGAGAACGATGTACATCCAAATGGATGTTGACCGAGCCTAAATTCTACACCCAATGGCCTTTAAATGTCATACGTCATACACCCCTGTAGGTCGATTGTGGGCAACAATAGTGTCAGTAACCAAGCCTGACTTCTATCATCGACGGACTTAAAATGCCTTCCATTATACACCCTCAGTGGTCGGTGGTGGACCACCATGGTGTTAGTGGACGCTCACTAACATTGTGGTGCTCCAACACCGATCACTAAGTGTGTATAATGAACGGCATTTGAACGTCATCTCCCACACAAATCAGGCTTGGCCATTAACAATCATCATTTCGTTAGGGTTTTGAACATCTTCCTAGTCGTCTTCTTTTGCAAGATATGGGAACCAAATGATCCCTGACTGAGTCTACCAAGATTCTTCTTACTCTGGAATCACTCTTCTTTCAATGAGACTTGTCTTTTTCAACGTCTGGTTCTCGAACATTCTCATTGACAAGCTTTAAGAGATATTTTTCTTCCAAGATAAGAACTCTAGACTTCCAAGAGATGAAGTTTGTGGATCTATCAAGATGATATTCAAGCTTCAGTCCGATCATCATCCCTGCAGATTTGAACTAGAAACCCTAGTAGGAGCCAGGTCAAAAATGGAGTTTGGAATCTTGAGAAACTGATTCCAAAGGTTGATGTGGCTTATCAAGGCGAGTTGAAAGGAGGTAAGATCAAGCCAAGACTATGGACCGGCATTGGGTAAAAAATGAAACTTCTACCAACTGGTTTTTTTTCTTCATCAATAATGCGCCTTCCCTTGGGCGATGTTTGCAACTAACTTTTTCTCCATTTGACTTGATAAGATCGAGCGAGTTGACGGCAGATAAGATCGGTCAACATCCATTTGGATGTACATCGTTCTCTATTGAAAGGTCCGAGCTCGGAGGAGACAATCGTATTGTATTGTCTATGGTTGGGAGCTGATAGATCATCACTGTGGTTAAACGAGCTCCACACCCAGTTTGTTTATGTGCTCTCTCTTTCTTCTAGTGATCTTGGTTTTACAACTGCCAATTTCTCAAATCTCGCAAAAGAAGACGACTATGAACATGTTCAAAACCCTAAAGGAATGATGATTGTTAATGGCCAAGCCTGACTTGTATGTGCGACGAAGTTCAAATTCTTTCCATTATACACCCTCAGTGGTCGGTGGTGGACCACCAAGGTGCGTTGATAACATGTTAGAAATTGGCAGTTGTAAAACCAAGATCACTAGAAGACAGACAGAGCACATAAACAAACTGGGTGTGGAGCTCGTTTAACCACGGTGATGATCTATCACCTCCCAACCATAGACAATACAACACTATTGTATCCCCCAAGCTCAAACCTTTCAATAAAGAACGATGTACATCCAAATGGATGTTGACAGAGCCTAAATTCTACACCCAACGGCCTTTAAATGCCATTCATCATACACCCTTGTAGGTCGATTGTGGGCCACAATAGTGTCAGCGGCCAAGCCTGACTTCTATCCCCGACGACCTTAAAATGCCTTCCATTATATACCCTCAGTTGTCGGTGCTGGACCACAAAGGTGTTAGTGGGCGCCCACTAACACCTTGGTGGTCCACCACGGACCACTGAGGGTGTATAATGGAAGGCATTTGAACGTCGTCGCCCATACAAGTCAGGCTCCAAGAGATGAAGTTTGTGGCTCCATCAAGATGATCTTCAACCTTCATTCCAATCATCTTGCCTACAGATTTGAACTAGAAACCCTAGTATGAGCTAGGTCAAAAATGAAGTTTGGAATCTTGTGAAACTAAATCCAAAGGTTAATGTGCATTATCAAGGCCAGTTGAGAGGAGATAAGATCAAGCCAAAACTATGGACCGAAATTGGGTCAAAAATGAAACTTCTCAGAACTTGGATTTTCCTTCATCAATAGATGCGCCTTCCCTTAGGTGATGTTTTCAAGTCACTTTTTCTCCATTTGACTTGATAAGATCGAGCGAGTTGAGAGGAGATAAGATCGGTGAACATCGTTCTCTATTGAAAGGTCTGAGCTCGGGGGAGACAATAGTATTGTATTGTCTATGGTTGGGAGGTGATAGATCATCACTGTGGTTAAACGAGCTCCACACTCAGTTTGTTTATGTGCTCTATCTTTCTTCTAGTGATCTTGGTTTTACAACTGCCAATTTCTAACATGGTATCAAACCAATTCCAGAAGCCATTCTGAAAAGCTAGGGCTTGACATTCTCAGGCCTCCCCTCACCAATCCAAGAGAAAAAGTGACTTGAGAACATCGCCCAATGGAAGGCGCATCTATTGATGAAGGAAAAATCCAGTTCTGAGAATTTTCAGTTTTGACACAATTTCGGTCCATAGTTTTGGCTCGATCTTATCTCCTCTCAACTCGCCTTGATACGGCACATTAACCTTTGGATTCAGTTTCACAAGATTCCAAACTTCATTTTTGACCTAGCTCCTACTAGGGTTTCTAGTTCAAATCTGCAGGCAAGATTATTGGAATGAACGATGAAAATTATATTGATGGAGCCACAAACTTCATCTCTTGGAGTCTATAGTTCTCATCTTGGAAGAAAATGATCTCTTAAAGCTTGTCAATGAGAACTCTAGACTTCAAAGAGATGAAGTTTATGGCTCCATCGTGATGCTCTTCAACCTTCATTCCAATAATCTTGCCGGCAGATTTGAACTAGAAACCCTAGCAGGAGCTAGGTCAAAAATGAAGTTTGGAATCATGTGAAACTGAATCCAAAGGTTAATGTCCTATATCAAAGCGAGTTGAGAGGAGATAAGATCCAGCCAAAACTATGGACCGAAATTGGGTCAAAAATGAAACTTCTCAGAACAAGACTTTTCCTTCATCAATAGACGCACCTTCCCTTGGGCGAAGTTTCCAAGTCACTTTTTCTCCTAGATTGGTGACAGGAGGCCTCAGAATGTCAAGCCCTAGCATTCAACAATGGCTTCTAGAACTGCTTTGATACCATGTTAGAAATCGGCAGGTGTAAAACCAAGATCTCTAGAAAAAAGACAGAGCACATAAACAAACTGGGTGTGGAGCTCGTTTAACCACGGTGATGATCTATCACCTCCCAACCATAGACAATACAACACTATTGTCTCCCCCGAGCTCAGACATTTTAATAGAGAACGATGTACATCCAAATAGATGTTGATTGAGCCTAAATTGTACTTCTAATGGCCTTTAAATGTCATTCATCGTACACCCTTGTAGGTCGATTGTGGGACACAATAATGTCAGTGGCCAAGCCTGACTTCTATCCCCGACGGCCTTAACATGCCTTCCATTATACACCCTCAGTGGTCGGTGGTGGACCACCAAGGTGTTAGTGGGCGCCCACTAACACCTTGGTGGTCCACCACCGACCACTAAGGGTGTATAATGAATGGCATTTGAACGTCATCGCCCATACAAGTCAGGCTTAGCCATTAACAATCATAATTCTTTTAAGGTTTTGAACATCTTTCTAGTCATCTTCTTTTGCGAGAATTGAGGAACCAAATGATACCTGACTGAGTCTACCAAAATTCTTGTTGATCTGGCATCACTTTTCCTCTAATGAGACTTGTCTTCTTCAGCGTCTGGTTCTGGAACCTTCTCATTGACAAGTTTTAATAGATCATTTTCTTCCAAGATGAGAACTCTAGACTTCCAAGAGATGAAGTTTGTGGCTCCATCAAGATGATCTTCAGCCTTCATTCCGATCATCCTGCCTACAGATTTGAAATAGAAACCCTAGTAGGAGCTAGGTCAAAAATGAAGTTTGGAACCTTGTGAAACTGAATCCAAAGGTTAACGTGCCTGATCAAGGCGAGTTGAGAGGAGATAAGATCGAGCCAAAACTATGGACCGAAATTGGGTCAAAAATAAAACTTCTCAGAACTGGATTTTTCCTTCATCAATAGATGCGTCTTCCCTTGGGCGAAGTTTTCAAGTCACTTTATCTCCTGTATTGGTAAGGGGAGACCTCATAATGTCAAGCCCTATCTTTCGACAATGGCTTCTAGAACTGTTTTGATACCATGTTAGAAATTGGCAGTTGTAAAAACAAGATCACTAGAAGAAAAACAGAGCACATAAACAAACTAGGTGTGGAGCTCGTTTAACCACGGTGATGATCTATCACCTCCCAACCATAGACAATACAACACTATTGTCTCCCTCGAGCTTAGACCTTTCAATAGAGAACGATGTACATCCAAATGGATGTTGACCATGCCTAAATTCTACTCCCAATGGCCTTTAAATGCCATTCGTCATACACCATTGTAGGTCGATTGTGGACCACAATAGTTTCAGTGGCCAAGCCTGACTTCTATCCCCGACGGCCTTAAAATGCCTTCCATTATACACCCTTAGTGCTCGGTGGTGGACCACCAAGGTGTTAGTGGGCGCCCACTAACACTGTGGTGGTCCACCACTGACCACTAAGGGTGTATAATGAACGGCATTTGAACATCGTCGCCCATAAAAGTCAGGCTTGGCCATTAACAATCATCATTCCTTTAGGGTTTTGAACATCTTACTAGTCGTCTTCTTTTGCGAGATTTGAGGAACCTGTTACCTTGCGCCCACTAACACTGTGGTGGTCCACCACTAACCACTAAGGGTGTATAATGAACGGCATTTGAACATCGTCGCCCATAAAAGTCAGGCTTGGCCATTAACAATCATCATTCCTTTAGGGTTTTGAACATCT
>LPNX010648942.1:0-26360 GCA_001517045.1 Pseudotsuga menziesii
CTGAAAAATTGCGGATTTTAAATCCGCGATATCTCCACTTTTAGAACTCCAAATGAGATGATTTTTTTTTGAAACTGTGTATTTTTGAAAGAGGAATTCATATATGCAATCTGTTTCTTCAGATTTTGTGTAGAAAGTTTCAGAAATTGATCTGAAATTCATCGCCCAAAAAAAAAAAATTCCCACGTGTGCCAAGGAAAGTGCTCTGATACCAGATGTGAGGAACTTGCAGCAAACAAGTAATCAAAACACACGATATAGTAGCAGAACTCAGAATCACTTTTATATTAATCGCAAGCCACTTCGAGGGGGCAACCTCCTTTGAGCAAGCTCAATACAAAATAACTTCACGGTGCCTTCCTTGGCCTCAACACACACTTATATACCAAAAATAGGCACCAATATTATGGGTCAAAACCATGGGCCAATATAAACTATGGGCGCCAATACTATGGGTCAAAACCATGGGCCAATATAAACTATGGATCAACAAATACTATAGGCGGCTTACAAATTATATGCGCCTCACAACAATAACACAAACTATGGATCAACAATTACTATGGGACGACTTACAAAGCATATGCATCCAAAAACAATATACTAACATAGTAAAGAGAGGGATTGACATGGGTTCCTAACAGACACTTAGCATTAGAGGAATTTTGGGGTCTAAAATGGGCCTCCTAATGAAAATAATAAAATAATAGTTAAAATAATAAAATAATAGTTAAAATAATAAAATAATATTGATTAATTNGTAATACTTCTGCCTTCTACAGTAAAGAACTCAGCTAACAAGCTACACTAGTTCTGAAAACAGTCTTAACACTCAAACCACTTCTTCCTTTCCCCTCATCGAATCACTTGTCATTAGAGGAATTTTGAGGTCTAAAATGGGTCTCCTAAAAATAATAATAAAATAATAGTTAAAATAATAAAATAATATTTATTAATTTTGGAGAAAAAAAGAAAAAACTACTTTTTTGTGTTCGTATTTTCGACATATCTCCCTATGTTTTTACTCAAATTTCGATTGGGAGAGCTCATTGGATGTGAAATTTGACTCTGCATCCAACGAGTACCCACACTGCATAGTTTTGATAGACCCCACTACCCCAAAACAATAAATACCTAGAAATGTGATGATGACATCATCATCATGTTTTTCAGGTATTTATTGTTTTTGGGGTAGTGGGTACTCGTTAGATGTGGAATCAAATTCTGCATCCAACGAGCTCTCCCGATCGAAATTTGAGCAAAAACATAGGGAGATATTTCAAAAATACGAACAAAAAGTAGTTTTTTTATGACAAATATGTCAATTCAACCATTATGGTTGACTCATTTTATTGGAATTCTATTGGTTCTTGAATTCCAACTCACAAGAACTTATTGTTGGCACGTTTTCTTATAAGGCCCATTTTAGACCCCAAATTTCCTCTAATGACTTAATTTTCACTTCAAAAATATTACAAGGTAATGAATGAACTCCCTCTCGTTGAATTGGATAGGTAAATATAAGCATGCCCAGTCTTTTGGTTAGTTTTTCATTTAATGAGCCACCCGCTCTTGTTCCACTGTCTTGGGGAACATGACCACAAAATTAGGGATGTTGCCCCCTGCAACAGCTAGAAGTGGTTAAGGATGCTTCCATGTGTCAGTTTTCTCTCACCTCAGTCTATTCCACCTAGTGGGACAATGGACACTCATTCAAAAAGCTCCTTAGGTTGTTTGTCTCATCTTTTATTTATTAACTAAAAAATATTCATCATAATTAATTAAAATCATCCTTGACCCCACTTGGTTAATAGTCACAAACTTTAAAATAAAAATAAAATATAATGTCTTCTTAAACATAAAATGTTATTGCAATTTGGGGTACATTACACTAACTCCTTAACCAAGTAAATCCTAATCAAAATAAAAATTCAGTCCTCGTCATAATCATCGTCATTGATAAGGCCCTAATTTTTTTCCATGAATGATAGCTCATGCCATGAGAACCATTCGTGGTGCCCATGAATATCCTTAGATTACATTAAAGTTTTGACCCAACAACCTACATTTTTTGGCATTGATCTCGACTTGGTGTAAAAAAATTTAAATGGACACTATATCCTACTCACATGACAAAGTTCCCATTACTTTGGTATCATTTGTAACCATCCATGATGTTGTAAACCTCAAAATGGCCATGACCATATCCAACATAGATGCCAAATATTCATTGTGGATGGCTTGTGGTGTTAATTTGGAGCCCCACGTATGGAGCATGATCTTTAGAGGAAAATGTTACAACCTAATACCATAGTTTTGACTATATTTTAATTCACACATCAAAAACCATCCCTTATGCGCAAGTTTTCAAAATCATGACCATATCTCACATGTATACTATATATTTTCTATGCATATTCATGCCATGTGATGGCCATGGTAATCGTGATGGTCCATGACCTCGTAAACAAATGGTGTGAACTTAGGCCATAAATTTAAACCCTATACCATGGTGTGGGCCAATATCTCGATTATTGATGTTATAAATATCAAAATACAAACATATCCCACTTGTAGTTGAAAGAATATTTCTCAATAGAGATTATGTGTTGTCTCAAGGCCTTACAACACATCACTCATGGGCCACATTGTTACATGTAGGATATAGTTTCCATACATAGTTATTATGTGGTAGTCTGGGTTAACATGCATGGAACATCATTCACATAGAAAATTAATATGGCATAAGACCATAAATTTAGTTCGTGAGCCATGCTATAGGCCACAATAATCACCCTTATCAATGTTACACATATTGAAATGGCCACCATATCTCACTTATAAGGTAAAAGTTTATGTGTAGGGCCCTACACAAGGACCATGACAACATCATGTCCTATATTTTTCCTTATACCCTGGAATGGTCCTCAAGATCCATCCCTAGTATGCCCCTCCTCAATGTGGTGACCACATATCACATGTAGGAAGCTAAGGATTCCCTGCATAGGCCCTATGGAATGGCGTGGGTTATTATGCAAATACCAAGAGCTCCATTAACAAATATTTTATCCTGATAATATGTGCTTTTGTATCAAATGATGTATTAGTGATGAAGATGCATCCATTATGTGACAAACATAAAAATGGCCACCATATCCATGACATATGGAAAATATGGGCTAGGGACTCATGGATGGTCTATCTATAACCCGAAAGACACATGTTATGGACTAAAAATACGTATCTTCACCTTGGTCCATGAATTGGTTTGTGAGAACCATCTTTGTTGTATTAAACCTAGCTTCAAATGTCACACAACATCTTACTCACATGCCACAGATTTGCTATGCATGTCCTATATTATGGCTTAAGGCCTCACACATGACAAAGGGTTAGAGATAGATTCCATTGATTAGAACCTATTCTTTTGCATAAACTATTCCCTTATACCCAAGAAACATATCAATTATTTCAAACCTTGAAATAACCATGATACCAAACTCGTAGGCCAAAGGTTATGTATTAACAACATGTGTGATGCCCCAAGCGATGAAACATGACATTTAAGCTCCATATAAATATATGTTATGGTACATGATACTTTAGAAGGTCACCTTGGATATATAGATCATAATATTCTAAATGTAATGACATCCAAGATGATTCATAACAAACATGGGTTGATACACTAATTTTGGTGTAGATCTAGAATTTGACAGCTAGTGCCTACAACTTTGCAATTCATTAATTCTAGATTTCCAATAGCTCAATTAAAACCTCCAATAAATCCCTAGGGGATGCCTAGAATATTGATTTTTATTTCTTGGTTTTAGTTCCTATTTTGTTCAAAAACCCTTGGAAAAGAATTGGCCTCTAGATTTCCCAATAGCATTGTATTTTGACACATTGAATACTTGATCCTTAAGCCAATAAAGGGGTATTTATATGTCCATTATATTCACTTACAAGGTTTGGTATTCAAGAATGGTGAAAAATAAATCATCAATGAAATTTCCATTATTCGGTTGTTAATGTGTGGTTCTGATCAAAGAATTGTCTACACCATCCTTATACTAACCTTGTGGTGAAAACATACCCCATAACATCTATGTGAACACATAGAGGAATGGTGAAAATGGATAGTCTTACTTTATAGAGATAAAAAGGCTTAACACTTCAAATTTAGCATGACCTATAGACAAACAAGGAGGGGGGACAAAAAAAAAAGGGTTTCTACACTGAGGATAAAATAAGGAAAAACCCCTAACACTTTCATCATGGCTAGAATCGAAGACCATAATTTGACCTACTCATAGGATTTTTGAAAGTCAGTTTTAATACAGAGGTAATAAATGGTAGAGTATTTAATGAACTACATTAATATATCATAGTGCACATTTTTTCTTCAAATCCAAATCATGGGATATATTTTTTTATGATATATTAAGTAGGGTAATGGGTCTTCACCTGGTAATGACTTGTGGGTCACTCTCCTTAAGGATGAAATTTATGTGACCCTAATTTAAGAAAGAACAAAATAAATTTGAATTAATAACTTCTTAGTGTAGATTTAGTACGTCCATTTGCACAAAAGCAAGAGCATCTTTGTAAAATTCACATTCAAAGACATATAATCCACATGATTTATTATCTTCCACTTCATTTAGGTAATAATTGAGATAATAAAGGGACAACACAACATCATAGGCTCTTCATTGGTCTTCTAAAAGTTGTTTGATCCCTAAACAAAAACATATTTCATATAGAAGTAATTATTAGTTTCAAAATCGACAATGGCCCCTATACCACAAATATTTGTATCACACCAACTAGCCATGTGATTGGATACCCATGTCATCTCTTTATCAATACGTAGCATGAGAAAAAATGTATGGATTTTCTATTTTGGGATATTCTTATTTCCCTCCATAACCAATAGGATTCTATGAGCTATCTAAATTTTAATGGATAAAGACTTTTATTGAAAAATAATATGATTCCTATCCCACCATATGGGTTTTCACCAATTGAGGGAAGACAAAATAACAAATGAATAAATGATAACAAGCTTGTTTTATGTGTAGGGTATGAAAAATCCACTCTCTTTTATTCAATTTATTCAAAATGGATTGAAAATAAATTCTCCAAACTTTGTAAAAAGAAATATGTTAGAAAAGTTTGAAGTCACTAGTGCTTTGTTCATAATCGTCTAGAAGAACAAAGTGAAAGATCATTCTGGATGCATGAACATGAATCAAATCACTTGGAGGTAGGCATTCAATGCAAGTAGGTCTCACACAACACCTTATACTAGAATGACCAATGATCAGTAAATAAAATATTCCCTTGTTTTTTTTTTGCTATGTATGCCTAAGAGAGGTTGCTTAAGCGACTTGTAACTGACACCAATACAATGGTACTGTCATTTTCAAGACTTCAATAGCATTGCATTAGCATTGGTTACAAGTTGCTTAAGTGATGTGTATAAAAATGTATAGTAATATAAATTTTAATGTGGGGGGATTGCTATATGAGACTGAATGATGATTAAATATTGATCATTGTAGTGTGAGGATTATTCAACGGATACCCAACCCTTGCAAAATTAGAGCATAAATTATCATCTTAAATATGAAAATCATAATCTTGGTTTAATAAACAATCCTTTGCAAAATTAGAGCACAAATAATGATATTAAAATTCACAATCATAATTTTGGTTTAATAAATACTAATGGAAGTTTAAATGTTTTGTAAAATTGTATTAAAATATATAGCTTCTTATGAATATCATCAACTAATTTAGTGAGAAGAACAATGTCATAAGTGTATCAAATAAGGATGAAAACACGTTTTACAATATTAATATTAATTTTATTGATGTAGATGCCCAAAAAAAGTGTGGAAAAAGGGGTTGTTTGTACATGTTATCAAGAGTTTCATACATCCATATTTATAATGAATAGTATTAGATAACCAAGGAACAACTACATCACCAAATAATGAAGGTAATATATGACATTCATGGCAATTTTTATATGTACAATTACTTATATTGGTAGAAACATTGTTTTTTTTTTGTAAGTCTAGTATTCACATTATATTAAAAACATAAAATCCCGACAAAACAGGTTACATCAGCAGTGGAGATTAATAAACATCCATCCCAACTCAAACATATAGCCAGCATAAGGCTATTATTTCTTTGAAAAAGATACCCATATCCTCCCTTTACAATTTTCACAAGAAGCCCGACCTACCTTCCCATTCCACAGACTCAAAACCCATAAAACCCAAGCATGCTATGACACATTACACATTTTGTTTGAAATTTATTTCATCACCCCAACAATACCGGTTTCCCTCACCCATAGACTCAGACCCTATGACTTCAAAATGGCATTTACAAGATCTCGGCCAAGAATCAAAATCAACTCACAACAAGTGGATACAAAAATCCCTATTCTCTTGAATAAAACATCAGGGTCGTGATACATGAACCATACCAAACTATTATGGAAAACCTTACTGCACCAATGTTGCAGAGCTATTGAAAGAACATACATTACAATTACAGAGACCAAAGGAGGAAAATAGACCGCATTGGAAGAAAGCAACTTCCTATAGAGAGAATACAACATATGTGGACAAGTTAAGAGGTAGACCAAAATCTGCCATAGCCGACTTATAGTAAGATATAAGATAATTTCACAACTCCCCTGGGAATATTACCAGGGAATCAGACTTCATCTCTTTAGTCATGGATGAGGGAGGAAATTGGAAACCTAGGCAGGAAGTCAGAAAATCAATTTTGGCGTCAATTCATTCCACTTTAGCCTTAATTCATTGGACTGAAGCTGATATAGATGCCTTCCATGGATCCAGAGGTGCACCATCTGAAGTCTCAAAGGGACAATCCCATAGCCTATCTAACCAAGTTTTTCATAGCCCAAAACAAGGCTACTATTTTGTTGTATAAACTGACTCAACCCAACGTGTGACCGGGATCCAGAATCCATTCTTTAACCTTCTTTCTTTCCTCTTCCAATTTCTGATTATCGATTTCTTACCACAAACGTTTCTCAGTAGCACTGATACAGTTTTGAATATCTTGCAGAAGTTCCAAATCAAACATATGGGACTCCCACAAAGCTTTTCATTGAGCCTGGGAAGTCAGTTCCTCAAGATCGATCTGAGATGTCGGCCTCTTACCTTTACTTGTATCCCTAAACATAATGAACTCGGAGATATCCTTTGGTACTTTTAGAAAATGCAGACAGAAAACAAGAGATAAAACATACCACATCCGACTGATTTTTAACTTGCCACCCTGAATTGCGATATATATCTACAACCTGGGCTTCTTCATGATGATGCCATCTTTTAAGTTGATCGTAAACATCCCATCCTCCGATATCGAATCAATTTTCCATTAACACATAACACCTTTCCTTCCTCAATCATAATGAATGGATGTACCTTCCATCATTGGATGAAAGAAAACATATACATAGGCCATCGCATATTAATACACGTCTTGAGCATAATTCTAAATAAAGAATCACTCCCGGGAAGAGCCACATGCTAGTGCTGTAGTTGTTCCTACCCTCCATATGGACATAAGTACCCTCATTTTGGATTAAATCCTTACAATGGGCTCGATCCATCAAGTCGAAAATCAATTCCTAGTCCTTAGCATGAACCGTCTGACATATTTCGACCCCCAAGTTAGCCAAGATGTCCTCCACTTGATTACCTTTTCGTTGAACATGAGAGAAACAAACTACAGCGCCATTAATGAGCACATAATGGAAGGAATATAGATGCCTCTTCAGAAAGCAAGAGGATGACACCTTAGTGCTTTGGGAACCGTTTTGAAGTTTGGTACCTAGGATAATGATTTTTTGCTAGTTTCCTTCTACTATGATAGGTATTCAGAAATTTGCTAAAACCCAGCCAAACCGATGTAACAAACCCTCAATCTCTATTGCATTATTGGTATCATGTCCCAAGAATCCATAACCAAAACCAATCATTTCACCACTTGGATTGTGCACAATAAATCTGTACCCTACCTTACCAGGGTTTCCCTTTGAAGCTCCATCAAAATTAATCTTTAAAAATCCCAATGGCAGAGAAATCCAATGGTATGGGATCTGAGAAGTCAGCATGCATTTTTGTTTTGTTAAAAAAACCATCTCATGGTTCATCAATCCCCAGTTCACCAATATCTTCCTTTCATTACTCGATAGTTCCTGGTCCTTCTCCGACCAATTACCGAGAAAAATGGTCTCCTTGATTTTAGCCACCATGCAATCCCAAACAATGGAAGGTGGTGAAAAATTGGCACGGAAAATTCAGGAATTTCTCTCTATCCAGATTGCCTAGAGAAGGAAATCAGGAAATATTTCCCAAATACGGTTCAAGTTGTTATTAAGGAAAGGTTTTTTGGGCCAAAGGCTCAGAGTTCTTGCCAGGTTTTGACATAGTCTAGAAGAAAAATGAAAATGCATTGCTCCTCGCTCCCAGAGAATTGACGAGAAATTACAGGCATCCAGAAGATGTGACATTGTTTCCTATGCTTCCTTTCATAATGAGAGTTGGTAAGGGCCATACATCTCGTGTTTCTGTAAATTTTCCCTTGTTAAGATTCTATTATGCATTACTATCCAACTAAATGTCATGATTTTAAGACAGAGCTTCCTACCCCAGAGGTTTCTCTAAGATTTATCGTCTGAGTTCATATTATTACTTATTAGCGTGTTGTAGACCTCTTTAAGGTCAAAAATCCCCTTTGGCATATATCCCCAGAAAATTTTATCATGAACCTCCTACCTTTTGATGCTTCTTGAGATAATTTCCACTTCGATCCTAATAACTTTTTCCTTTAAAACCAACCTATCTAGAAATGGGCAAGAGACCTAAGAGAGATAAGAGGAACCAGGGTCTTGATTTCCCCATAAGTCCACGACTTTTAAAATTCCTCTAATTCTACATTCAGCTTGAATCATAGGGAAAAGATCCAATCTTTCCAATGGAGGAATTTTTTGCCAAGCGTACTCCGAGATCCACATCATTTGACCATCTTATATCTCCCAGAAACAATGCTGCTGAGCCAAGCTTCGCCCAGCCCATGTCATTTTCCAAATATGAGAACCCGATTTCTCTTCCAAAAACTAGATTAGTTCCTGAATATCCTAGTTGGATTCATATTTATCAAGCCATAGTTTAGCCCATGGCTCTTGGGAATGGGTTATCCATCTCCACCATAGTTTAGCTCCCGCAATTGAGCTAGGAATTTATGGATCATGCAACTCTATCCCTCCCTACGATTTATGTTTACAAATAGTTTCCCATTTTACCAAATCCCATTTGTGGGAGTCATGAGAGCCACTCTAGAGGATTTTTCTCTGAATATTATGCAGTTCCTGAACAACATACTTAGGAGCCATCATTGTAGAAAACATAAACATTGGCATAGATTAGAGTACTTTTTTTACTAAAACCAAACGTCCTAGCAAATTCAAGGGTCTTAGAGTCCAATTACCCAATCGATTCTTAATTTTATCTAGTAATTCAGACCAAGAGTATTTTTTTGAAGTAGAATAATTAGAGGAGTTCCGAAAAAGTTGGAAGGAAGAGAACCCTCTAAAAAACCTAAAATACAGGTAATATTGCGCCAAGTAATTCTATAAGTGTTAAAGAAAAATACCTGTGACTTTTGGGAATTGGATTCTAACCTAGAGGCTTGGCCAAATTGATGAAGAAAAGTTTTAAAACTAAATGCTTCCTGTACTAACGAGTATCCAAACAACATTGTATCATCATCAAATTGATGATGAGAGTGATTGGTGCCTTCATTAGAGCCTCGGAGACCTTTGATCGAATTGTCTTCCCGAAGAGCCAAAATAGATCTTCCTAAACCTTCAGCCATGAGAATAACCAGTAAGGGAGACAATGGATATCCTTGATGGATTCCATGAGCATGTTTTATGATCCCCAACTAAACCCTGTTTATCGAAATGGAGAAGAAAGTCAAGGAAACAAGCTGCATAATCCAGTTGACCCTATTCTTGCTAAACCCAAATGCTTCCAACATTTTACTTATGAATTGCTAGTTTAGTTTATCATAGGATTTAGAAATATCTAGTTTAACCAACATACCCAAAAATTTCTTTCTCTTGATGGAATGAAATATTTCATTAAGCAGAATAATCCCATCTGATATCTACCTTCCTTCCACAAAATCGGACTGTTCCAGGGAAATCAAAGAAGGTAAAATAGGTTTCAATCGATTAGCAATGACCTTAGTAAATGATTTTGTAAATAACATTATAGAGACTAATCGATCAAAATTTTTCAAGAGAGTCAGCACCCTCACATTTAGGAATCAAGGTAAGAAAGGTACCATTCATAGCAGGAAGGATGCGGCCATAAATACTAGGTTGCTCCACTATTTTCCAAACATCCATCTTTACCATCTCCAATAAATGATGGAAGAAATTAATAGTAAAACCACCAGGACCACGAGATGTTCCTTCCTTCATCCGAAAACCAACATCATGGAACTCTTGATGAGTAATAATTTTCATAAATAGCTGGTGATGTTCCTTCGAGACCAAGGTAGGAATCCTTCAAGTGATAACTTCAATTTCCTCCCAATGATTTCGTCTAGGATCCATTAAAATATCAGAAAAGTGAGCATTTAGGATGTCAATTTATTCTCGAGCCTCCACTTTCACTCCTGGAGCAGTTTTGATCGAATAGATTTTGTTGTGAAATCTATTCTGGATTACAGAGTTGTGAAAGAATTTGGTATTCTTTTCACCTTCCAGCACCCATTTAATCCAATACTTTTTCCACCACAAGAGTTCCTCTTGTTTCTCCCATTCATTGAGCTGAGCTTCCACCAAATTTTCTTCCTCGATTAAGGCTTGAGAGTAGCCTTCATTAATCCCTTTAGTTTGAATCTCATGAAGACATATTTCTAGGAGCCTTTTTTCTTGAAAATTGTTCCTGAACTCTTCCTTGTTCCATTTCTTGATTTTAGACTTCAGAGCCTTCATATTTTGCTGGAAGGACAACATATTAAGCATCTAGTCTAGGCCCATTTCATCCCACTAGGATTTGATCTTTCTTTCAAAATATAGATTAGCCAACCAGAATTTCTCAAAGCAAAAAGGTTTCTTAAATTAATACCCTAATCCACTCCACATGAGTTCAAATGACCAGTGGTCAGATCCCCTTCCCAAGAGACTAGCACAATGAATTTCACTGCCCAGCTCAATGATATATTCTGAGAGTACAAACCAATCAAATATGGAGGCAATATGGTGATCTCCTATTCTTTTGTTTTTCTAGGTAAACTATCCCTCCCTCGAAGTAATATCTACAAGGCACAAATATTCAATGGTATCCTTAAAAAGATTGCATTCCTCCTCTAAACAGTGACGCCCACCTTTTTTTTCCTCTAAGGAGGTGATGAGATTAAAATCTCCTCCAAGTATCCAGTGCACAAAAGGCTGGAAATCCCTCGGGTTTATCAAATATTTAAGGAAACTACACTTATCCCCAGCTTTTTGAGGTCCATAAACATTCGTAATTAACCCAAAGATGGGAAAACCAACCAAATTGAAGTTAGCTGAAAGAGAGCTACGAGTTCCTTGAAAATCAGTAAGAGAGACCTGAGAAGGATCCCATATAATACATAAACCTCCAGAAAAATTTCTTGAATCAATACCCATACTTTCACATATTGGCCATATTTTACCTTTACGATCCTGAATGTAATTAGCCAAACATTTGGTTTCTTGTAACAGGATGATTGCCGGATTAGTCATCTTAATATTTTGACGCATAATTTTCATTTTTCTCAGGATATTAATGCCTCGAGTATTCCAGGATAGGAGTTTCATTAAGGAAATATTATACAGACCAAGAGAAGCATTGATAGTTGGGTATTGGCCCGATTCAACCAACCTCCTCCCAACATTTTCCACCCTATGTTTATTAGATTTACGGCCTAGTTTTCGGCCACACCCTTCTACTATTATTTTAATTTATTTAAAATATCTTCAGCTAATAACTAGAGAGTTTGAGGTTTTAGATTTCGGAATGGATTCTTTAAGAATACTAACCTGTTCTTGGGGAACATAGCCTTTATCTTTCTCAGAAAAAGATTTTTCAATCCCTTCAAGATCCATCTCACTTATATCCATATCTTCAATTTCGTCCAGCGCTTCCTCTTGCTGGAGAATATCCATGTCCTTAACATCCTGTTGTGCCCTTGCCCAACAGCCTTAAAAAACATTATTTCATCAAAAAAAATCCTATTTTGTTTTGATGAAATGTTCGAATTTCAGGAGACAAATCTAATGAATCACCAGCTACTGAAACGATGAGATTCTGTGAGCTACTGAATCAGTGAAATTCTATGTTTTTTTTAAGCAGCCTTTGTGAACTATAGATTATTTGACAAAATCACCATTATGAAGTTATTATTTTGGGTGGATTTAGGGATGAGTATTAATAATTTCCATAATTTTTTATCATAACCTTATCCAAACAATAATCACCTGATTTTACTATTTGATTTTGTTATTATAAGTATTGATAAGGTTGTGAAATTGGAAGGTTGATCATTGTTTGGTTTGGCATGTCGCCATAGGTTTCATTCGAAGGTTACTGAATGGTATGTATGGTCGGTTTATTGTAACTCTCATAAGGCTTAGAGTATCGAATGCCAAATATTTTATACAAACCTGACATATCTTAAGTTTACCCTTCCGACTCCAAACCATACTTAATATTACCGTAGTTGTTCAATGTCGATTTTTATGATTTGGTCCATATCACGAAAATGTAGTGTTGGTTTTATGGTTTGTATTGTATGTTCACCACCTTTGAAGGTCTGAATCAATATACGGTAAGGTTTCGGCGTTCATGTCCAAGGTTCGATCCTTATAGTCATTTCGATCTATATCATAATCGTCGAACTCGATCCATTTACTGGGAAATCGATATGGTATCATGGCATTTGTACTCGACTCTGGCGATCACATTGAATGGCTAGTACATGCTCAGCATCGTGGCTGTCTTTTAGTTGAACACCTGTATTATATGCAATGAGTGGTCTCATGTCAATGATCCCAGATAAATAATGGAAAGATCAGTTCAATCTGGAGTTGTTTGCTGTCATTTCTCATTTTGATTGCCTTATAGCGTTACCATTATCTTTCATGCCAAAGTTTCAGGATTATCAGCTGCGTCCGCCCATGTTGCAGTCGGTTTATGAATGCATAGGGTTACATTGCTTAGGTTTTCTACTGGGTCTACACCCTGAGTGCTCACTCTCTGTTTCTTTGTCATGTTTTGATCTCAAGTATCTTTTCTGGGTGAGTTTTCGTGCATGTGCACAGTTAGTTATGGCGCCGGTGATGAGAGTCGAGCCCTGTGAGATGAAGCTTCTTGATTCGAACCCTAAGCTTTTAGCCAAGGTAGAGGTTGTCGGATGGTTGTCGTTTATCAATAAGTTCTCGAACTCAAACCCTGAGGTCACGAGGGTGTTCGCTATGTCTTTGGCCGATTCTTGGGTTGAGGTAGGTGATCTCCATTTTCGAGTGGATAAGCGTTCAGTTGTGCTTGCCACTGGCCTATCATTGACAGGCGAATGATGGTTTAAGTATAAGCAAATGGAAATAATTGAGTGGAGGAAACTATTGAAGAATCCCTGTCAAGATGTATCGTTCCAAACTAGTGTATCCTGCAAATACTTTAAGAAGGAATGGCGCCCGGTCTTGGACTTAATCCACAGGTACGTGACCTGTGAAGGTCATCTCTCTTCGGCTTACATTTACCATCTCAGGTTGATGTCTGTGTTTATTGGTTTCCCTTTGAATTTACCTTATTACCTGGTTTAGAGTCTATCTAAAATGTCCTCTGCAATTAAAAAGGGCCCGAAGCACATTAGGCACAGCCTTTTCCATCACGGCTTGGTCAGTATGTTAATTGAGAGGGAGATGTCAAAATTAAACCGGTCATGGGAGGAATTTATTGATTCTAATGGTTTCTCGGCCTTCTGCCACTATTAATTTGATTTTCCCGAGGAATGTATCAGGCATCAAGAGCCGAATCAAGTTTTGGTTTCTCCTTTACGCGATCCTGTGGCTAACCCTACTCGCCGTATGAGCCCCAACGCTTGTAATGACTCTGTTTCCACTCCGAGAAGTAACCCTGGTACTCCTCTCGTTTCCAAGCGCATGAGGAGGTCTTCAAATTTGTCGCCGGTTACACCAAAATGTGATGTTGATAAAACCTGCAATCGGGGAGCCAGTAGGCCGAAAGCTAAGGTGATGGGTAGTTTTACTAGACGCATGGCCAAATTTAATGTTGTCAAACCACCTGTGAGCGATAGCGTTCATATTGAAACTGTCGTGATAGACGATGAAGAAGGGAACCCTGCTTTGCCTGATAGTGATCATAATGTTGGGCATGAGTTCATCTCGAACCCTGCCGATGATAGTCCCCCTACGTTTGACAAAGATCTTCGGGTTGATTCTGTCTATAGAGACAAACTTACCAGGCTCTTATCAGGTCGGGGATATGATTCACCCGCTGTTTGTTAATTGTCTTTTAGACAAAATACATAGGATGGAAGAAAGGGTGACTAAAATGGTAGCTCATCGCGATAGTATGAAGGCCGAGAATCTTAAGTTGAAGGAGAAGGTAGACTCGGGTGATAAGCATCTTCTGCGTTTGAAAAAACACAAGAATAGGCTGATTAGAAGGGTCCTTAAGTTACATAATGAAAATGATAAGAATGAAGAGAAGGTATGGGAGCTCAATGCTCAAGTTACACTAATGCAATTTAAGGGTTAGTCGCAGAATCCATCAAGTGGTGTAAACATTCAGGTGTTTAACGCCCCTATGAAATTATAATGTTTAGCGGTGCGCTTACTATTGGTCTCAGATTTTGAAGTTATGATAGGTTGATAATAAAGTTTTTTCTTTACAGGTATTGTTTTGTATTAATTCATTTATTTTATAGTTTATTTCATTTTTTGTTGTGTGTTTTAATTGTATTTCTTTTATGTGTAGCATCGCAGGTATTGGTGTTGATGTTCTCCCTCAGATTTTGATGGTTGTTTACCTTTTAGATGATCCCCACATAATTAGGAATGAATCGATTTAGCGGAGCTGTTTTCCAGGTGTCGTTACATCATCGATGTTTTTGATATTTCTGATTCACTGTCATGAATTGAATCTTTCCCATTTCTAGGCATTTCCACGTTTATCGAAAAATGACAACTTCGTTTGTCATTTTTAAGGGAAATCGGTTAAATATTTCGATTTTGTAATCTCTATTTTATAGGACTATTTATTTTGGGAGATAAAAGGTATTTAAAAGGGAAATAGCATGATGGTAGGGGGGGTCGATAGTTTGGGAAAGGCAAGACAAGACCACTGTTTGATCTTCCTGTGACTTAAGGCAGTTTGCTGTCAGCAGCTACAGTATTTTAAACTGGTGATACTTATATATGTTTACAATATTTTTACTTCGCATATGTGTTTATGGTATCGCTTGGTTTTGTTACTTTTTCCACATTATTAATGTTTGTCATAATTTCTTTGATGAATTATGCAAATATATCTTGTGTAATTATCGACTTATTCTAATTTCGATTTTGCTAATGGATGTCATGTTGTAAAATTGATGATTGACATCATAACATATGTGATATATGTGCCTGTTGTATGATCTTGTTAATTTCTGAATTTCTTTTGAATACTTTCAAGATTATTAATGCAGTAGTCCCATTAGCAGATTCGATTTCAGGTTAATATTTGCCATGCTCATGATCAGGATAGGACTTAGATTAGGTTAATGTAATTTCTTTTCTGTTAATTATATTATTTAAAATTCCGTTGAATAAGATGTTTATATTCATATCACATTCAGATTATTCTTCTTATCTTTTGATTAATGTACAGGTGTATATAATGTATCTCTGTAACTTATCAACTTTGTTAATAGTTATTTAATTTTTTATTATTTTTGTAAACTGATTTAATCTAGCTGATTCATATTGTAATTAATAACATTTATTAACTTGTTCAGAGATAAGTATAGATCTAAAAAACTAAATTGTAGTTTTAGTTTTCCCTTTTTGAAATCCTTTCCTGTAGCTGGTAGTGATTTAGGAAAGGCAACGGGGCCTTATTCCCATCAGGGACAGCTACTCAAACGACTGGGAGCATCTCGAAAACTCTTGGATCGGGTTGTCCCTCAGTTGACACTTGTGCCAGTTTCAGCCCGTCAACACATCCTTTCCCAAATTATCCAAAATACTCCTTGTAGCAAGGTCATTCATTTGTTCTTGCATTGAGGATTGCTTCACAGTCAATTTCCTAAACGAACTGGAAGGGAGACCCTTTTGGAAACTCTGGACCGATGAATCTTCCTCTTAGTTACCTAGAAGCTCGAAGGAATTAGATTTATTCATTTTCTTGAAACTCTCTTGATGATCTTGTTTCTTGTTTCCTCTTTTACAAAGCATAACTTTGATAAAACCTGAATCCGTTGGATCGATTTCCTTCCCGGACTTCTTTTTGGGATGATATAGAGGAAATTCCTAGAATAAATGACCATATTTGTGCCAACGACGACATTAGAAAGGGACTTGTTCATAGTCTATATTTTGAAGCCAATATTCATCCTCCCAAATCATCTTGATGGCTTTCGGCAAAGCTCAGGAGAGATCCATATAGATACAGATATGGGCATAAGCAGTGTAGTGCTAGGTATTTGTTTTTTTAGAGATTTTGATAAAATTTCCTAAACAATTTCCCAATTCTTCCAGGATTTCATCATCCCAATATTCCTATGGGAGAGTGTACAGCCTGATCCATACTGGTGCTAATCTCATGTCCTCCTTTTCTGGGATAAATTTTTCCTTCCATGGTCATAAAAAGAGGCCTCTGGAGTAGTAAAAATATGGTCCACCATCTATGATCTGGTTCCTATCCTCTAAACTAATGAAAGAGACTAAAGAAACCTTTTGATCCCAAATGTAGGTCGAAGTGACCTTTTAGTTTCCAAGAAGAGTTGATCCACCAAATCAACGCTTTCTTAGAGGGTTGCAAACCAATAAATTTTCCAATTAAAGCTTGGTCATACATATATTGGCTCTTGTCCTTGAGAGTTGTCGAATTAACCACCATGGATGGTATCACTGCAACTTTTGGTAAGTATTTTCCAGGTTTTCAGTCTTTCCCAAGAGGGCTAGAAAATTCTCGAGATGCCAAACTGATCGAAACTTCTCCAATTTTTAGATCACCCTCATCATGGGGATGAGAATTAGATAACCTCCCCATCCTAAGCCATTGATTACTCCCCAAAAATCACCCACCTACAATAATCTCCAAATGCGTCTCCCTCCTCAATTCTTGGAGCTCATTGAATCCAACACCACTTTCAATATACATATCATATTATCTTGGGTTCATGTATGGAGTTCAGTTTGTAGAAACATTGTTAAACTAAGTAGGTTTAAGTTAAAATGAATAATGAGAAGTTACTAATACCCTAACACTACATCAATATGTGAGAAAAAAACTTATATTTCTTATATTGGGATGTGGAGGATGATTTATTCACATGGTGTAGAGTGATGGAGGGAAAAATGGAGGAAACACTAATGTTTGAGGCCACAAGGAGTTTAAGAGAAGAAACCATTGGAGACTAGTTGAAATGGAAAAATGATTGTATATAAGGATGTAAGGATTCAATGTCTGTTGTGCAACACTCAACAATTTTATTAGTAGTCTACTCTTTCTCTCAATAATGACATGAAATTGCCAAATATAAGAAGTACATTTAAGGTTCCTTTAATGTTGAATTTTAGATTATGAATTAAAATGAATGTGGGGCTTGTGATCATTATGAATTATTGTTTCCTTATCATATGTGTTAAATGAAGGAATGATATTAAGGTTTCTCACCTCGATGAATCATGAGAAAAAAAATTAATTTATTAGTCCTATTGGCAATATGGAAATACATGTTGGCATTAATGGAAAATAGATGAGAGTCATTTCCTATGATGACATTAATGTCTATGTTGACAGAGCCATGGATGAGGTAGTATGATGACAAAGAATATGGTTGGCATTGAAAGAAAAGCAGTGTGCATTGGGCATGTAACATGACATGAGCAATGTTGTATGTTGACCTGCTAACTGTGATGGTTATGAGATACTCTGTTATTACATGGCAGTATTGACAGCTCGTAGAAGGATGTTCAAAATAAAGTTATGGAATATTTGTAAATGAATGGGGTGGCATTGCACCACAATTATCATCATCAAAAGGAGCATAAATCATCTATTCCAAAACCAATGCTCCATTTCCAAATTTCCCTCCTCTCAATTGCTGCCTCAATTCGTACATGAGTTATATATATTTGACTTGTCACAATAATGGGACAACAATTGAAAGTTATAATGCACATAAACAATATCTTTAACCGGTTTATCTTCACCTCGTTTTCTTTTACACTATGGATGAAATTGTGGTTGCTAAAACACCTTTATGATGAAGAAGTTTTCACCACTTGTGAAAGAACATGTGTCATCAAAACATTATATCTATGGGTTAGAGTTTCCATGCATGTTCCGCTGCTTAAGAAGAACTAAATTCCCTCAATATTCAATTGCATGGATGATCCAAAATAAATGGTTCTCATTTGTAAAGTGGTTCAGTGGTTTCTTTACTATATCACACTCATTAAGGACTAGTTTCTATAATTCTTGCATTATGCATATAACCAAGATGAACCTCTACGTCCTAGTGCAACTCTCTATCCCGGTTGCCTCCACACATTACAAATCACCTTGGTGATTCTTCAAATTAGGAAATTGACCATTTAATTATTTATAGGTTATTTGTAAACTATTAACATGCCCAAGAGTTACGTTTGCAAAATAGGAAGATTGCATAAGATCTAAAATGATATTTTCATTAGGAAGAGAGAAAGGCCCAAAACACTAAATTGAGATAAAATCCATGACATATAAATTAGGTAAAAACATGAAAAAATTATTCTAATGTCCATCTAATTTTCCTTCCTCTTTGCACCATCACGATTTTCCCATAAAATTCCATGTGATAACAAAGTTGTAGATGAACTTGGAGTTGATCTTGTACATGCAATTGATCATGAAGCCCCTAATTTTGGATTGTTGTTCAGGGAAACTAGATGGGGTGGAAGCTCACCACAATTATCATCATCAAAAGGAGCATTCATCAATTGTTCCAAAACCAATGTTCCATTTCCAAATTTCCCTCCTCTCAATTGCTTCCTCAATTCGTACATGAGTTATATATATTTGACTTGACACAATAATGGGACAACAATTGCAAGTTATAATGCACATAAACAATATCTTTAACCGGTTTATCTTCACCTTGTTTTTTTTTACACTATGGATGAAATTGTGGTTGCTAAAATAGCTTTATGATGAAGAAGTGTTCACCACTTGTGAAAGAACATGTGTCATCAAAACATTATATCTATGGGTTAGAGTTTCCATGCATGTTCCACTGCTTGAGAAGAACTAAATTCCCTCAATATTCAATTGCATGGATGATCCAAAATAAATGGTTCTCATTTGTAAAGTGGTTCAATGGTGTCTTTACTATATCACACTCATTAAGGACTAGTTTCTCTAATTCTTACATTATGAATATAACCAAGATGAACCTCTACGTCCTAGTGCAACTCTCTATCCCAGTTGCCTCCACACATTACAAATCACCTTGGCGATTCCTCAAATTAGGAAATTGACCATTTAATTATTTATAGGTTATTCGTAAACTATTAACATGCCTATTAGGTCATGTTTTTGTTTTCCATATTTTAAGACTTTTATTTGTGTTTTGAAGCTTGGTTTTACATTTTATTCCTAGAAAATTTTGTTTATTGGCATAGTTTGAATTTTTTCCCTTTAGCCTTTATGTTACTTGATTTCTTAGTTTATTTTTACAAGTTTTGTTTTGATTTCATAATCAAAGGGCTTATATAAGGCTTATATGGATTGAAAAGGTCTAAAAAATAGCATAAAAGTTTAAATGTGACTCCTAAACCAAATTTAAACCCTTTCATTAGCTTAATTTTTGCAGATCATTAACTTGAATTTTCTTGTAGCGCAAGCCAAAAACAATGCAAACAGGCGCTACAAGAAAGTCTTGCAAAGTTAAAAATCATATTTCAATGTTGCGGAGATTTAGTTCTCTAAAGTGCCGATACTGCAGCAGCACAGTGGTTTAAAGCCCTGATTGGCAATTTAGTTCTTTAAAGCGCCGACACTGTGGTAGCATAGTGATTTAAAGCTCCAATGAAATAGTTGATACAGCTTCTGATTGTTGATCGTGAGAAAGATGAGTTGTTAGTAATGGGAAGTGTTGATTCAGTCAGTCTTGAACCTCCGATTGTTGATGCCAAGAAAGATTAGTTGTTAGTGATGGGAGACACTGACACCGCGGGAACTTTCAATTGTTAATCACAATGACAAGTGTCAGTATCATCATGAAGGTGAATTGTGGCATTTTCTTGTAGAAGTGAGGCAATAATGATAGCATACCATAATGAGACAAAGGCATTTCAAATCATGTTTTTTCATGAAATGCACATAGAGCAGGTGGAGATCATGGCGAATAATCAGTACTTGAAAATCAGAATTTTGAAACAAAGTAAAATTGAGGACTTTGGGAAGTGGTCGTCTGAAGTTGTCAAAACAATAAGAGAAGATTGGGGCATGTAGTTTGACCCCTAACAAACAAGAGAATAGGATTCCAGTAGCTGCATTAATCATTTTAATAGGTAGGCTACAAACTGATTTTCAAGGTTCATTAATTTGGGGTTTTTGCTAAACAAAATATTAATGAATAAATTAAGGACAGATTATCAGTTGTTAAATCCTAATTGATATTAAATGATGGATGCTCAGCCATGAAATTAAAATTATTGTCCAACTTAAATGAGAAGAGGTCAATTTAGGGTTTCCCTATACAATATTGTTTGTTAGTTCAACCAAATTTGAAGACAGTCAAGCTGTGTTTTAGTGAGAGAAATTGTTTGACAATTTATCAAAATGAAAAAAGAGTGGAAAGACCAATAGGGTAGAACCCTCAGACTTAAGTTGGGTAAAAATATTTCTAGATTGTGTACAGTTGTTTACAGAAGCAGGATGGTTAGTGTTCTCCGAAAATATTGAAGGTTATCATTCAGAGGTTTCTTACAAGTTTGCTCAATGTTTAGATAAGGATGTAGTGTCTTTTGACACTTTGAAGTTCAAACTAACCAGGGAGTTACTAGCAAAATCAACAGGGATTCTGGATGAAGGAGAGTTCTGGTTCAAAAGGTACCCTTCACCTTTGATGCTCAAAGATATATGCTTCGTGGTGTAGTAGTAGACTGGGGAAAAGGTGTTCCCATTCAAAACTTTAAACCTAAGTGGATTGAGCCTATTAAAATCTTGCAAAGCTATGTCACCTGTGAGGGTAGATTTGCCTTTGTTTTCAAATATCATTTTAGATTCCTTCAACATATCAGTCACGAACCTAAAATGAATCTTCCTTTCTTCTTTTTGAAAAGCTTACAGAAGATGTCATGTAGGGTGAGAGAACACCATGACCATGCAAAACAATCAGTTTTTCACCATGGGCTCATAAAACTCATCATAAGTATTGTATTGCAGAAAAGAGAAAAAACATGGGAGCATTTCTTATTTTGGTGAGGTTTCAAGACTGAGCAAGAGGATCAATCACAAAAAAGACAGGTAGATAAGGGTCAAACTTTGATTAAGAAACTTATAAAAATGGTCATAGTCAAAGATGAAGAAATTGATAAACAAGGAGAAGCTTCGAATCAGGAAAATGAAAATATTGAGCTTGGATAGCGAGTTAATGTTGAGGAAAGCAAAGTTATAAAGTGAGAGATGAAGGAAGCTGAACCAGTTGAATATTTTTTTCCTGCAGAACCAGATCAAGATGTAATGGAGGAGGTTAAGGAATAGAAGCAAGCCACATTACAATACTATCAGAAGAGGATGAAAAATACTTGTCTGATGAGGCTAGAGTTCTAGTTACTAATGAAGCTAAGGTTTGTGTTAAGCAAGAAATTCACACTCATTGTGATGAGGAAACAGTGTCTAGAAAGAAAATAATGAAGGTTGTTGAATTTGCCTCAATAACTCATCAAGGAAAGGTTCTGAAGATGTTGGGAGAGGTTGGAGCAGTTTGGAGACCTAAGACAAGGATGAAGAACAAACTTAGGTTAAACATGAAGAAGCTCCTGAATCCCAAATTGGCTAAAGAAAAGGTTATAGTAATAAAAGATTCATCATCTCAAGAGAAATTGGATGATAGTGAAAATGACAATAAAGAAATTATGAAAAGTAAAAAACCAACAGTATCAAAAGATAAATCGATCTTCACTGATACTAAGATTTCTGATATTTTCCTGGAGATTCGAAATCAGATGATTCAAGAACATCTGCAAAAAGAGGTAAAGAGTTCTTGTCTAGAGAAAATAGAGATAGTTGAAGAAGAAGTTCACTGCAATACTGAAACTGAAGAACATTTGGAGATCCCTGTGACCTCCACAGAGCTTATGAAGGAGGATGAAGAAATCTATAAGAAACTAAAAATCCCATGGACACCAGAAGGGATGCAAACAATCTCAGGAGACAAATGTATTGATTCTAAAAAGGAAAACCTACAAAGAAGCATTAATCAATACAAATATCAAGTTGAATATATGCATGAAACAAATGATGTATTAGTTACTACAAACAGGAGACTTAGAGAAGACTTGGAAGAGGTTAACAATCATTACCAGGAATTAATTGTAGTTTCTAGGGAAGCTCTTAAAAGGAAAATGCAAATAAAGAATCAGTTCACAAAGCTAAAGCAGACTATCCAGGTGCTGACTCAGTAGAATGAGGAGCTAACAAGGAGGGTTGCAGACTTGGAGGAATATCATTTGAAAGCTAGAAGGAAAGCATATGCTTTAGAGGGGATTGATTTACTAGCTAAAGCAGCTAAAGACTTGTAAAGTTAGTTAATAGAGTCGGTTATTAGTTAAGTTTGGAAAGTCATTTTATTTTTGTATAATGATAGTTTAGATTGAACTATTCAATAAATAGCCTAAAAGCAGTTAAGGTTCATTTATTCAACTAATTTTGAAGGAATAGAATAAATGTAAGTCTGAAAGAATCCAAATGGTTCGATTTTTTGCTGGCAAGGGGAGGCTATCAGGCTGTGTTTGTGAGATAAGTAAAAGACTTGTATGTGTTTTTTATGACTGAGCTATGAAATATATGCACTAAATTCCCTTCAGATTATTGACTGGTTTCATTTCTAATTGTGTTAATTACTCAGTTGGTATATTCATTTCCTATTTAATGTTTTAATGCTTGAAATGCTTGCTAACTCTGGGTGAAATTCAGTACTATGTTTAATCTGTTGGATTATGGTTTATATGTTATGCATCTCAGTTATTTAAATGCTCATGATTTAGTGTTTGCTTTGTTTTATGAATGTTTTCACTCTTGTCTTCAAACTGTTCAACCAGAACCTTATAAAACCCTATTTTACTTTATTGTGATGTTTTGAGATTGTGTTGGCTTGTTCTTCCGTAGTCTGGGAACAATTTCTGGCACTAACATCTTTGGCACCGTTGCCAAGGATGAAGTTGAAAACCTATTTTTCCTGGGATACTTATCATTTCACTAGTTTTGAGAGGTGAACTTAAACCAGCAAATCTTAAAGACTAATTTTCACCAGTTTTTCGTAGTGGATACTAAGGGAGTTGGAACAAGAAATAGACCTAGTTCACCTTTACAGCTGGGTGTTTCAGACCTAGAACATATATTTAAAACAACTAGGAAGATCAGAAGGTCTCAGTCATCACCAGCCCTATGTAACCCTGATCAATTAGATATTTCATCACCTTTATCTGTTCTGAAGGGAGAAGAACAAAATTCACTTTGGTTGAAGCCTATAATTATTGTCAGTAATTTTCAAGTTTTCACTGATCCTCAATCCTTCAAGAAAGCAAAGACAACATCTCCTGGAAAAATTCCTCTATTTCATCTCAAAGTTGGTAAAACTCCATTTTAGCCAAGTTCCAGTCAAGTCTTTCCATCACCAAAACCACTCAACTTAAAGATGGCAGCCCAGAATCAGCCATTAGACATGATGGATCGAATGGTTGCATCTAGGTATGCCCGTTTAGTTTTTCCTCAGCCTTTGAATGCACTTCCTGGGGGTGATTATAAACAATAATTTCCTAGGTTTAATGGACAAGGTGAAACTATTGCTAAGGAGCATTGGGAGGCTTTTCTCAACTATGCTGATAATCAGAATATTGAGGCCAAGGATGTATGGATGAGGATGTTCGTACAGAGTCTTGATGGAGATCCCATAAAATGGTTCAGGGAGTTGCCTGCAAATTCTATCACTATCATAGAAGAGCTTCAAGACCTTTCATGAGACAATGGGGTGACACCAAGGATCATACATATTATATAACTGAGTTTGGATCCCTTAGGAGAAAGAAGGATGAAACCATAGCTGATTTTTCGAAGAGATTCAATAAAATGTATGGCAGAATTCCTACAAAGATAAAACCTTCAGAAACATATACAAAACTCACATATGCCAATGCTTTTGATCATGAATTTTCCCTACTTCTAAGAGAAAGAAGACCCATTACTCTACTGAACATGCAGGATGTATTAATTCTTGCACATAACTAAGATTCAATCTCATCAAAGAATTATTAACAAATACTCATGAATTGGAAATAACTAGAATCCCAAATAGGTTTCCTCTCTGTATATTATATAAACAATAAATGATTACAATTACCATGCATAGCAATGGCTTAACTCCAATGAAGGATTCGAATACCTAAGGGACAATTCGAATTCAATGAGTGAGTCTAGCTTAACTGACTCTTTGCCATGCAATCTCACTCAGTTAACCACTTGACCAAAACCCTAATTGACTCACCAAACCCTTAACTGAAGTTGGAGTGTAATAAATGACTTAATCTCAACTGAAGGAGATCAAACACATGTCATAGCAACCAACCATCAAGTGCTAGTACTGCATGACTCCAATAAACCCTGATGAGGTTAACTGAAGTTGAACTGACCATCAGAAGTTGGTGAAGGCGCCTTGTTGACTCCAGTTCATTAAATAATAATAAATAATCATTAAATAATGATTAAATAATATATTTAATGCATGGAGGCGCCTTAACTAACTGTAACTAATTGGTTGAACTGAAAGTAACCACCAGTTAGCAATTAGGTGCATTAATCTCACACAGATCACCCTTGGAGTGCTCCAGTTAGCCTCCTTGACTGTAGGGAAGGCTAAGTTAGCCTCCTTGACTGTAGGTAGGCGTGGGTATGACTTGGATGATGGAAATTAATGCTCCACTGATGTCAATTAAACTTAGGATAGTGGTTTAACTAGGCCAATTTGACCGAAAGAGTGTGTATGATGGTAGATGTCTCCAACACCCCCCCTTAAGCTATACTTGGGAAGAGTTAGAAAACATAGATGCATAAAAATGCTAGGGCCCTGGAAACTAAGGCCATAGGTCACCCTGTACAATAAATCAACTGAAACAATGCTCAAAACAAACTAAGTGAGGAAAAGAGGGAAAAACCAGTGGGAAAAAACCCCCCCTCAAGCTGAACACTGAAAGTAGTCTGGATCACCCTGATGAACTCACCCCCAACAGTGAATGAAGGTAAGTGAACTTATTTTCTGAAAAGATCTTGTTGAATATGTCTGGAGGAATCATCCACTTTGGAAGAATAACAATGCACTCAACTGGATCAGAAATATAAACAGCTGCACGGTGAAAACTGGACCCATGTAGAGCAACTGAAATCATCTGAGGAGAGAGCAAAGGTTCTTGAGGATTTGAACCATATGTGGAACACTCAAGAAACTGATCTGTTGCAGCCTTGAAAAGAAAACCATGACTGGTAAAATCAGCCCCAAATCTTAGGAGCAAGTGTCCATGCGGATGCAGAATGTCTTCCTCTTTACTAGTTCTGTGAGGAGATGATTTTGTGACCAAAGGTAGAGAATCCCTGGGAATCTGGAGAGCGAATGCTTGAGATCCATAATCTGATATAGCTTCATAAATATATAATGATTCACAAAATAAAATATCAGTAACCTCATGTTGCCGCCTTTTCACACACCTGGATCACGTGGCAGAAATCTTCAAGCCACTCGGTGTGTCCTTGGGGGCAAGTCTCGAGTCAAGGCTGTCA
>LPNX010648944.1:0-76988 GCA_001517045.1 Pseudotsuga menziesii
TTGTCATGCCCCGATGTTCCGATCGGGAGGATCAATAATGTAAACAAGTCATGTCAAGTCATAGTGGGTAACCCTCCGATTGTCTAAGTGTTAAAGTCCCCGCAGTTCTGGGGCACTAGGGTTATTAGACTCTCCTAGTAGAGGTCGGCCCTAGTAGGGCTTTAGTCATGTCGGGATTAGTATAAATAGAGAACTGGAGTCTCTATTTATCACACAAGTCATACACACTCAAGTGTAGTGCATAGTTGAGGAAGGAGAAGACACTGGGGCTAGACAAGAAGAAGATTATTGCTGTTGGGAGATCACTTACTGTTTTGGGGCTTTTACTATTTTGGTGTTGATTCTATCTCTGAGGAAGTTGCGGGGTTTTCTCCTTTATGGTTTCCCCGAGGAAAAACACTGTGTTCATTGTCTCTTGTGTTTGATTGCTGTACTTGTTATTCTCTCAGTTAAAGATCCTAATAATGCTAGCTTAATGTTGAAAAACTAACAAAAGAGAGCCATGATTAATGAACAAATGAAATGTTTGATATTATAATTATAGAGGTTGTAGAGGAAAGTTAGTACCTCAAACTAGACCGACATGCAATTCAAAATTACAAATAATTAAATTTTCTTTTGTAAGGATTTAGAAGATGCTCCACATATCAACGAAAATGGCTTGACAAGGACTATCTCCCTATGATGGGTTTATTTGCAAATTTTTGGTGTAATACCCTTAAGTTCTTCAATTTGTTTAGGACATCAAGACTCTACACATAAAGGTGCCAAAGACCATGCTACCTTATGCATAAGTTCATGCATAAGTTCCAAGGTCAAAGGTTTCAATGGACATCATCAAAGGCATGAGGGATTCAACAGTCTTCACATTCACATACTTCACATCAACAAGGAGGAGGGCTCCACCATATACTCATCATATCAAGGGTATCAAGGACCCCAACAAAACCAATCAAGTGGGAACAAACACTTTTTCAAGAATATCATCATCATATTCAAGTTCTCCATATCATTAAAAACATATCCAATGGTTCCACTATATATCTTCATCACCATAAGAGTACCAACACCCCAAAATAGGGGTACAAAGACCTCACCATAAGTTTGCAACACCTTATGGGCTTCATATCCATGATCACAAGGCTACAACATGCCAATGACCATATAGCGTCTACGGACCATCAAACCACCATATGTGTGGGTTCAAGACCCAAACTTCCAAGGACACCATGGACCCCATAAGAAGGGGTTCCAACATACCACCATAAGTGTGGGTTCCAAGACCCAAGTCTCCACATACAAGAGGATCATGATTTGAGCTTGTGGACTCATGGACCCCACAAGAACTCAACAACCTCAAGGCCATCCAATGCAAGCAATGGGATCGAGCATCAACACTTCAAGGGACTTACACATATGAGCCATCCATCAAACAACCAATCAAGATACCAAAACAAGTACACGCATAACAAGCACCACAAACACCAGTAACCAAAGATCAACTAGGATTAAGGAACTCGACAATGGACTCAAATGGGACCATGATACAACTTAGGGTCACTTGACCAAGTCAATGGGTAAACAGGGATTTTTCCATTGTTTCAAGGCCTCTAAGGGCTTCAAACTTGGGCTTGGACAAGGTCAAAAGGGCTCCTCTGACACAGACAACAAAAACTAAACACTAACCCTCAAGGGCTCCACAAGGGGCACCAAGGACTCAACAGTTGGAATCAATGACAATTTAATCAAAAAAATCCTAGTATAGATAAAAGAATTCCGCGGGCTTTCTTCGATGGAGCAAGTCTATGAGATCCATCATTGGGAGGATCTGGAGCAGTCCTTTACATATCAGAATAGAAATAGATTTCAATCAAATATGGTGTCGGTCACTACTCTAATAATAAAGTGGAACTAACAACACTTTGGGCAGTTCTCAAGGTAGCTCTCTCTCGAAATATCCTAAACCTTCAAATTTTCGGCGACTAAAAAATGGTCATAGAATGGGCTAACAACAGAATATAGACAAAAGATTCCCATCCACAACATTTATTGATGGAAATGAAAAGACAAATAGGAAGGTTTGATTTTATCTCCTTCCTCCATGTATACAAAGAACTAAATGAGGATGTTGATGCTCTTTCAAAGAGTGCATTACTCATGACTCCAGGAACTTTAGTCGAGGAACACAACATGAGGCAAAACTCTCTGTAGTTTAATTGTATTTTTTTGTAATGTATATGTAAAGATGTAAGAATTGAATCATGATAATTTCCAGCGAAGGACACCATTGGGCCTAGGGATAGTAAGGCATAATTCATGCAGAATTCTGCCTAAGTATGGAGAAGAGATAAAGGAGAAGAGGAAGGAGCTACGACTGAGGAAGCAACATAGAGGAGAAGATGGAGGATGCTGCGGCAGAGGAAGTACAAGAGGAGAAGAAGAAGAGGAGGAGGCACTGGAAGGGGAACCTACGCTATATAAGTAAGCCACGACAAAAGGATGGAGTGCGACACGAGATGACACAATAGAATATCAACAGAAGAAGGCGTGCAAATAACATAACGACCGGAAAACGACAGTAAGGCATAATATTGAGAAAGCGACAAGCCTTAACGATCGTGGTATGAGCTAGACTGGAGCTGACAGAAACCACACACGTGAAGGCATATTTGTAAGTCAGGTCGATAGTGCCTCCTGTTATGTGTTGCTAGAATAGGAAAGACAACTTGTTGGCTGGTTATAGTAAGTCAGCTAAGATAGTGACCAAAAAAGAGTATGTGTAGAGTTTGTATGAGTCGGTATTGAGTTTGTAACAAGTACGTATGGGATCTATATCGAGTCTGTAATAGGGCTATAAAAGAAGGAACTCAAGTTGTATGTGGGTTATACTCTTGGTAAGACTCTTAATCTAGACTTGAGATTAGACATTCTTGGTTAATGGCTCTGTATCGATGAGTGCATCGGAGTAAAGGATCTACAGCTAAGTGCACAGATGAGTAGGGAAGGTTGAGTCGATCCAGGCTGTGTGCGGATCACTAGTAGAAGTAGAGTACAAAGAGAAAAAAGAGAAGAGCAGAGTGCATGAGAGGAAGGAAAAGTCTGTAAAGTAGAGAAGCAGACCTTGAGCATAATCTGTAGCTTAATGTGCAGACGAAAGGTGCATCTATTTCCTCATGCCAGATGAAGAGCACCTTGTGGTTTTCTCCTGGATGGGTTTCCACGTTATATTCTGTGTATATGTGTGAATGCTGAAAGTAGCTTAGATATATGTATGATTATTGTAGTGAATGAATGACTATAGGTTTGCTTACAAATGGATAGATGTATGATGGTCACATTGTATTACTGGATATGATTATACTGCATGTCTGTTGTTTATTTACTAAAGTTGCATAAAGAGAGGCTGGGTCACAACTTAGCTGTTGAAGCACAATAAACACAAGTAATCCACCCCAGATTTCGTTGGAAGCCTTGGCGTAGAGCCAAGGTACTAAAACACCCTCCCAACCAACTGCGGAAACTTGGTTTTGGCAGTTACCCATCAAGAGAGATATCTTGGGTGAGACAACATCCGGGTCGAGATCCATGGGAAAAGGGATAGAGAGCTACAAGAAAGCCAACAAATGGTTCCACTGCCGGGAACCTGAATCGTTGTGGTGAGGGATATGTTGTGGAAACCTAAGAAACTGAAGATCCAAGATTGGGTGGAAGCCAAAGAGCTAGAATTCACACAAAAAAAGTGAAGGATCTTGGTGGAACCCAAAAGAGTGGTTGGGCCGGTACATTTATTCAGACATTCATGATATTTTCTTTTCTGAGTTTCCCATTGTGTTGCATGAATGATTGTCTAAGTTGGCAACCCAACAAAGAAATTTTCGAGGAGAACCGAGAGAGTGGAATCATTTGTTGATTGAGCGACTGAAAAAAGTAAACAACCTTGTTTCGAGGGCTGTAGATTTTTGGGTAGATAGTGTCTTGGAAGGATACATCACTGAGTTTGCTGTTGACTCTATAACCTCATACAATGAGGCAGAGCGATTTTTTTCAAGGCCCACACAGTAAATACCTGTTATCTTTAAAAACATGGATAAAAATGCTTGTATGTGAGAAAGGCATTCTGTGAATGTAACAAGATTGTATAAAAATAGAGTGGCTATGTCTTAGCAGAACCCTGAAGTGAGATGTTTCTAGGAGATAGTGGAACTGAATTAGAGTCCAAATTTTTAAGAAGTGGAAGGAGATTCAAGTCTGACAAACGAAGAAAAACTATGTTAGGAAGAGGGAGTTGCAACACAGATCGAGAAGAAGAAGGCTACGAGCTTGCGTCATACTTGGATGAAGGGTCGAAGAAGAGGAGTATCAATTGATCTCTGAAGGAGACGAATAATTAGAAGAGTCGACTGAAGCTCCAAAATGAGAACGTGCTTACAACTCGCCTACAACGCTGAATACTTCTCTATAGGTAAGATCGAGAGAATTATCTCCAAGTAATTTTGTAAATACCATAAATACTAACACTATAAATAGCGGACAAGGAAGTCCGACTAGCCAAAATTTTGTTCCAACTGTACCAGTAACAAATACAATAGTTGGAGCCGACATTAAGCTACGAATATTCAATGGAAATGGGTTGGAAGACCCATAACAACATTGGTTCCTTTGTGAAGCTGTCTGGACTGTGCAACAGATCTAGGATGAGAATATCAAGAAAGCATAGATGATCATGACTCTGTGAGGTCGTGCGCTCGATTGTCATATGAAATTTTCTATAGTACCGGTCAGAGTTGTTCTGAAAATACTCAACGAGATTCGAGTGGTTTTGATAGATGAATTCAGAAAGCCAAAGTCTGAATCACAGTGCATCACCGAAATTAAAGAGATTAAGCAGCTACCAACATAATCTGTTTGGGACTTTGACCAAAGATTTAAGACATTGATGGCCAAAGAGAGTTTCCAAATGTCGGATGTGCAACACAAGGAATGGTTTATTGCTTCCTTGTTACCACATATCTGAACTCCCTTGATGCAACAAAAGATTGTGTCACATATAAAGGCTCTGGAAATAACAATGGAATTAAAAGCCTCGCCGGTTGGAGATACTGGCTTGGGAATTATGCAAATTCAGTTGCAACTGACCAATCTCACAGTGCAACTCCAAGATATTAAGAGAGGAAATGAAGTTAAGGAAGAACTATGGTGCACAAGATGCAGAACAAACAAGCACCATAAAGACGCTCATGAACTATGTCGCAGCAGGAGCGACAAATCCCTTAAACACCCAAGGAATTCCTTGGTGTAGAATATGCCAGACTAGGGGCCACAAGTCCGAAGAATGTCTGTACTTACAGAAGATTGTAAGCACACCAGCTAGTCTGTATTGTAAATTTTGTAGATCACTGGGTCATGATGAAAAGACTGCAGAGCATTTCAACTACTCCAAGGAAAGACGATGGATACCTACTTAATGAAAAATGATGAGCAGATGCAAGTTGAACGAGCGCAACTTTAGTATCAGCTTGCACAATATCAACAATCACAATATCCTAAGCTGCAATACCATCAGAATCAGTATCCTCAACAACAACAATACCCTCCGCAAAGGGGGGTGGAAACTTTAGAGGTCGAGGAAAACAACAAGGAGGAGGATTTGGTTGAGGAACATGCCAAGTCATATGTTATAATTGTGGGAAGCCAGGACATTTTGCTCGAGATTGTCAAAGTCTTGCGAAAAATTGTACATACTGTAAAGCATTTGATCACAATGTCTAACAGTGTCCGCAACTCATTGCGAAATGGTAGGCTAGAACTATCGTAAATCCCAACTCGACGTAGAATCAAAATCCAAATTCCAACCAGAACATTCAGATGATTTCAGCCGAACCAAGAGAACCTCACATTGTTGTAGTTACAAGAGGAGGTATTACGATAGGAGCAGACCAAAATACACAGCAAGGACAACCACATGTGAGACCCACGACACAGAAGAAAGCGCCGCTAGATGTCCACCAGGAGAGAGAAGTATTATTGGAGGTGCGACCAGAATTTGTTGATGCTAATCAATCGTCGATATCTAGACAAGTTAAGACCACACCCGAACGATTTGAACAACTAATCAGGAAGCCGCCAATGAAAAATGTTAGTAAGCTTAAAGATTTTTTCACAAGTTGTTTAGCACTAATCAATGATAAAGATGTTGTCGCAAAACTTACAACATTAATAGAAGAAACCCATAGATGACATGTGACCTGAAAAATGAGTTAATCATATCGGGAAACTAAAGACAGACCAAGAACTGCGAATGACTGCATAGATAGGAGATTATGATATGGATTATATCATATTAGATTTGGGCTCGAAAGTCAACATATTGACAAGACAAACATGAGAGAGCATGAATAAGCCACGACTGGATTGGTCCCTTATTCAATTAAGGCTTGCGAACCAGTCGAAGGTTCTACCAATTGGTAGACTAACTCAAGTTCCTGTCGAAGTCGAAGGCTTACGAACATATGCCGACTTCGAAGTTATTGACATTGTCGATGACGCAAATCCATATCCTGCACTCCTAGGAATTGATTGGGAAATAGACAACCTAACCATTATAAACTTCAAGAAAAGAAGCTTATCATTCGAAGGTTCTGAAACAAGAGTGGCTACGCCAATTGATCCGCCCAAAGGATAGAGATATGTTGAGTTTGTGCATAGTGAAGGGCAAGACAATTATTTAGATAAGTTGTATAATATCATGTCTTTAAAAGAAGATTATATAAATCCAATAGCTGATGGAAAACTGAGTTGGTGAAGTGTAAGTTTGTATACGTCCGACTCAGGCGATGCCCTGGAAAATTGACAGAATAAGTTACCTGGAAAATTGACAGAATAAGTTACATGAAGTCTGGATGCGAAGATGTGCAAGAATCATAAGAGTTGTTTGAAGGGTAGGAGTCGAAGCAAGCGCGCTGCCTACATATGAAGGATTACCTAATCTTGCATCTTTTCTAGTAGAATTTGAAGAAAAAGTATCAAAATCACAACGATTGTCCGCTTTGGACTATGTGCTGAAAGCTACGCCCACTAGATGTTGGGGTACACACAAACAGTCTATCTCCAAATGGCCATAGTGTAGAAGACTAATGGAGATAAGATTTGGGGAAGAGATCAGTTGCACTGATAAGAAATATACAGGACTAACAAATCCCGTGGAACATATTGAGCATTGTCGTAGGAAATGGCAAGAGTATCTGCGACAAGAATGGGTACATCGATTCATCCATACTTTGGAAATGGTACCAAGAAATTGGTACACATCAATAGAGTTGCGACGAGGAACCGTCGAATGGGAACACTCAGCGGTAAGCTTCACTCAGACATTTGAGTTCACAAGTGAAACCCGACAGTCGATGCTGCGTTACAGATAATAAATGAAAAGATATTTGAAGAAATCTCGATCGCAACCACGAATTTCCATCAATG
This sequence comes from Pseudotsuga menziesii, assembly GCA_001517045.1. Lineage (NCBI taxonomy): Eukaryota > Viridiplantae > Streptophyta > Pinopsida > Pinales > Pinaceae > Pseudotsuga > Pseudotsuga menziesii. The sequence goes on from LPNX010648944.1 coordinate 7,474, forward strand.
CAACATGGCTGTACACAATTGGATGGAGTGCTATAATATTGCGGGAAAACTAGATGATGTGACCCACTTGAGATAAATATACTTGAGTCAAAAGGTATGCATGTAGTGGAAGGAATTAACACGTGTGAAGATACACCTTACCCTGCTCGATACGACCTGAGTCATAAGATATGTGTGCAGTGGAAGGAATTCGTACGTGTGAAGATACACCTAACCTTGCTCGATACAACCTGAAAAAAAAAAGAGAGGATGACGACGAGGAAGGGTGTGAGAAGAGAGAACAAATGCCTGTCATAGGGAGCGCGACAAGGAAATTGTGAAAGTAAAACCAATGTGGAGTTGGCACAATTATTTAAAAGGCATGTTGATGTGACAATTGTCAATTATTAGATCCATAGACACCAAGAGAATTCGATGGTCACTTCCACCATAAGTATCATGACGTCACAACAAAAAGGGGCGACGTAGTTGGCACCTCCACATAAGAACTCGGAGTGGTGACCCACGTTATGGATCGTGTTGTCATTATGCTACTCGATGATGGCCCGCGTGAATATTTGACAGATTGACTGCTGGAATGAACCCTTTACTGTTGGTCGTTTGCCAATTACCGCTCATAAAATACCACAACGAGTTTTGTTTGCAAGACACAGAGTTAAAGAAAACTTGTGGAGAAGTATGGTCAGTAAGAAATTTCGTGCTAGTGGCCTTGTGATTGGAGCTGTAACACTCGTTATAGATGAGGGAAATGCTGCAGAATATGTTCCACCGCAGGCCGAGAGGTACTTGAAAAACAAGCCAGTTCCAGGCCTTATGTAAAAACGTTTCGAACCAGCTTAGCAAGGATGGCAATAAGGAAACCTTCTGATATCCGTAAGAGAAACATTGTCTTAAAAAGAACTAGAAATGAATGTAGAAGTAGTGGTCAGAATTAAAATACCAGAGGACATCCCACCGAAGCCTTCGGATGAGACTGTGGAATTAGTTGCCACAGTGCATTGTATCCATTTCTAGAACCTACCGGTTTGAACAAATGTTCAGATAACGACAAGCAGAAACAGAGGCCACTGTCATCACCATCATCACTGTAAGCCGTTGAAAATACAAAAGGTGGTGACGAGTTCAAGAGAAACTCGAACCGACAGACTCCAATAAAGGAGGGTAAGGCATGGATTCGAATGCAACACGAGGCAAAACTCTCTACAATTTAATTGGATTTTTTTTTAATGTATATGTAAAGATGTAAGAACTGAATCATGATAATTTTCAGCGAAGGACACTATAAAGAACAAATGCAAAACATGAAAGTATTAAGGACTACCTTGATGTAAGACTCGTACAAAATGAGGAAGTTTTGGAAGAAATAGAAGAATGGGCAGCTCAAAGAGTAATGATGTAAGTCTTTCAAGGACAATCAATGTTAATCAATGTGAATAAAAGATTTTTTACCAAGGTATATATATATATATATATATATATATATATATATATATATCCATTGGGCGTAGCTTGGGTGGTTGGGAGATTTGATTGCGCTCCCCACTCGGGTTCAAATCTCGTTGGGGACATTTGCTCCTTGGGAGTCCTTGTATGTAATGAAATATTAGGCTGGTGAGCTGTTTATGGTGATTAATGATGCCCAAGTTCATGTATACTTGCCTAGCGAGTAAAAAATATTTTCCTGAGTGGACGTATGGTGTAAAATTGGGCTTCCATAGTGAACCACTTTAATATATATATATCTTAACAATAATATTAATATTAATAGATAATTAATAATTAATGATTAATCATTATTATAGAGTCATGAATTTACATTGGAAAGTCACGAATGGACTTATATAAGTCCAAACCTTGGAAATGTAAATCATCATTGAATATTTATCAATTATATTATTATTATCCATTCATGGAGTTTTTAGCTTATTTATGTTGGTTATGTTTATAAGAAACAAATTTCTCTATTTCAATGGTATTGGAGCTAACCCTTCCTCAAGTTTATGCTCGTTCTAGATTTTAGCTAAAGTTTCAAATTTTGTCTGGTATTTTTTAGAGATTCTCCAAGCTTCAGAGGTTCTTCACCGTAAATCCCACACTCTCGTTTCCATTGAAATCCCTACCTTCACACTGCAACCTGCTCCACCAATCACCCCAATCGCTGCATCAACGCTCCCATCCCTCTTTCCCACGAGCCACATCCCTCGCAGTCTTCACTACTCTCATCCTCCATGCTCCACCCATCCTCACTGCTCACATTCATGCACACCACTCAGTCCCATGCCTCAGTTCGCTTCACGCTTTACTCTCCTCCCTCCTTCCTCCTTCCTCCCGTCATCTCTACTACTTCATCAATCCCTGCTCCAACCCCATTCTCCCTCTCACCCAACGCGTCTCACTCCATTCTCCCCACACCCTATATTTCTCCCTGTCGCCAACCACTACCTCATCCTCCACTGCATGCCGCCTGCTCGGGTTCCATGTGTCCTACGTCCCAACCCTGTTTCTGTCGCTAACACACCCTCCACCCTTCCTTTGTTGTATGCCCTACATCTCACGCTGCCACACACCAAGCCAGCCCCGCCTCTCCACGGCCATTCCTTTTGCGCCTCCTTCCCTTCCAACTCCACGCTGCACCCTCCATCACCCTCCTCTTCCTATCCACCCTCCACTCACACCCCACGTACTCCTACTCCACGCCACATCCTTGCTCAAACTCCGACACTAGCCGCCATTGCCATAGCTCCAACAAATCGCTGCACCTCCCTCCTGCTCACTCCTTCCCCTCGTGCCAACATTTTCACTCCACCCCAATCTCTCACGTCTTTAAAACCCTAATATAATTCATTCACAAAAAAATTATATATATAATATTATTATTACATTAATAACATTTATTGTCTTTAAAGTTCTAAGTGCTTCCCATTAGAAAAAATATTATTATTTTAAACAATAATAATAATTATCATTGCAATTATTATTTCATACAAAAAGGAAAGAAGACCAAGAAGATATTAAAAAGAGCATAAATAAAGTCTTGAAAGATATTGAAGAAGTCATTGAAGACAATTGTGGATTTGTTGAAGAAATTATGGTTCCATATATAAATCCAAAATTTGGACTAAGTGTCCTTATTGCGAAATGAAATTCCAATATTCATCATTTTTTAAGAATGACAATCGCTCCTGTCCAATATAAGGTAAATATGTTATGATGAAAGACGATCAAGGTAACTCATAGTTGCAATCACAAAAACTAAAAAACGAATTAGGATACTACAAGGAAAGCAATAAAAATTTACAAGTTGAGATGAGTAAGCAGATCATTCTTCATAAGTTGATGGAACAAAAGAATCATCACTCAAAAGATCAAAATTAAAAAAAAAATTGGAAAAAACTAATGAAGATATCGAGAAACTATTATCAACTAAGAATGAAGAAATATCTCAATTAAAATGTTACAACCAAGACCTTAAGGACAAAATAAAAAAAGTTCAAAAATAACAAAGAATCATTGTATAGAAGTAATAACGATTTAGAAGAAGACAAAGCGTTTAAACAAACTCATCATGGACAAAGATGATGAATTGGCGCAAATCCAGAGAAAGCTAAAAACTTAAGAATCAAAGATATGTTAACATCAACAACAGAAGGAAGAACTCCAACAAAAGTATGGCGAAACAAAAAAGAAGAACAAGTTAGAAATTGCAAAAATCAATGGAAAATTAGCAAGCAATACTAAAGAACTATTTCGACTAAGAATTCATAACAAGACATTATTTACGAAAATCAAGAAACTAAAAAATAATCAGAAGATGGAACTTTCCAATGAAGACCTCGAAGGAAGAATACTAAAAGAAGAAGAAGAAAACCATTGTCTGAGAAATCTTATTCAAGAACTAGATGAACAAATCAATAAGTTAAAATAGGACATACAGTCGCAAGACGAAAGGTTCGAGAAGATTCAGAATAATAATAATCTATTAGAGAACAAATTAGTTCAAATTCAGAAGGAAGCATCTAGACTCTCCAAAAAACAAATTCAGGTTGAGGAAGAAGAAACAAATACAAATTCAGTCCCCATCATAGTTCAAAAGTAAGTCAAACTAGCAGAAAAACAAACAACAAGAATTCCTTATCGACATCCAAATTAGAAAAAGCATTTTGACCAACGACAGGGTCAAAATGAAAATAAATAGAGGAGATATGATTTTAGAAGAGACAAAACACAAAATGAACAAGCTAAGTAGAAAACGAGAACACCATCCAACAAAGTGGTCAACAAACAACTCCAATAAAGATAGATCTCAGATGAACGACTTCACAAACGATGCGACAATTTTTCTTGGGAATCCGTAACTCATATCTTTTTGTTTCATCAAGTGTCGCAATTACTAATACGAAGATTAAGAAGATGTCATTACAAACAAGAAATCAGACGCAAGCCTCATCTTCTTTAAGCTTTGAGGACAAAGCTTCTCTTAAGGGCGTTTTTACCTTATTTATGCTGGTTATTTTGATAAAAAACGTATTTCTCTGTTTCACATACCCAAAAAAATTAAAGCACAAGCATGACTATTTCTAGCTGGGCATGAAAATTATTTTGGGAAAATTGTTTATTAAGAGAAATATTTAAAATGTCTAAAGTAGGCCCTATTTTGAAGCACAAATTTCGAAGTCACATGTATGATGTACCAAGTGACATTTAATGAAATGTTAATTAAGTGACCAAGCCATCGTTTCATTGAAAGAAAAGCACATGAGAGATTGAAGGGAAAAAAACCCTAACCCTAAAAGCAGTTCCAAGAGGATGAAGAGAATATTATAAAAGAAGATCTGGAGTACATTCAAAGGGGCCCAGTCATCAACAATTTGCCTCTTTTTTGTGAGTACATACCTCCACTTCCTCCCTTATGTTTTCTCCTATCCATATCAGTTTCTATTCAGCCTTGTGTTGCATAAATCTAGCATTGAGGCCAAGTTCTGATTGGTTCTCTCTCTCTCCTTTCCTCCAAGTGTTTGTTTTAGGTCTACCGGGGTATTCTCCAGCCTGGATGAGGCTGCCATTCAAGCCTGGTTGTCTATTTGAATCATGGATATTTAGTTTTGTGTATTTGGCAAGCTTTATTTCTGACTATAGCCAAATGTCTTGTTGAAGAATTGAGTATTGTATTTATTATTGATTGTAAGACTATTTTTATGGTCTTTAACTTTCATGTGAGCATGAGATCTTGAGTGTATGTTTCCTATACATCCCTATGATATTTATGGTTGAAATCATTTAAAAGTCTCTGAAGGACCATTGTTATCTGTGTTTTTTCTTTTTTTGTGAAATATTTGGCTGCATCTCCTACTTGCATATGTTATAAGAGGCATGTTTTAGCGAAATGGGCATATATTTATATTTGATATTTAACCCTTGTTATCTGTGTTTTTTCTTTTTTTTTGTGAAATATTTGGCTGCATCTCCTACTTGCATATGTTATAAGAGGTATCTTTTGGCAGAATGGGCATATATTTATATTTGATATTTAATCTCTCTCGACTTCATGTGACTCTCGAGTTGTCTAGTCCATTTCCAAGCAAAGCTTACACTTGAATGATAAATCTGGCTATAAAGAACCCTCTTTTATTTGATAGAATATGATAAAGAGTTTGGGGTTTTGCTGCTTAGCATTCTCCCTTCCCATTTATCTTGAACCCAGAAAAATCAAGAAACATTTTTCATATTTAAAGAGAAGTATACCACCTCTACAAAAAAATGAACGAGATTCTTTCTTGTTCCCCTCAAGATTTCTCTCAGTGTTGGTTCTTTTCTCTTGTTGGGAAAAAGAGATCAACACAAGGTTATGTTGATTATGTTATGAATATAGCTACCAGTGCCGTGCACATGTATGGTGCTATACTTGTATTATTTCTAGCGACAAAACTATGCCTCAAATGCAAGAACATCTCTTCCTTGGTAAATTAAATGGATTGGGAAGAATTGTAGTTTAGACAATGTTATAACTTTTGGACTTCATAAAAGTTTTGAGTTTTGGGGGGTAACCATTCACAACAGGAAAAAAATGGCTGACAAATGTAATAAAATACTCCATGTATTTTGCTGCTGTGCTCGAGGCTTGCTTATCTTAAAGATTCAGGTAGATTGTTGTTTAGTGTACATCAAGTAGGCTTTCTCCACAGAGACCTAGGTTCAATCCTGCTGAAGAACATATTCCTGCGTTAATGCTGTTAATTTACATATGAAGCAAAGTGAAAGCACTGGGTTTATTTGATGGAATAAACAACCCAATTGCAGATTTGTAGACAAAGGTCATTGGATTGAGAAGCTAATGTTGTAAACGCATTCAATCCTCTCTTGTCAAGAAAAAGGGTTATCCTGCCCCCAAAAAAGTGATCTTAAATTGGAATAAAATATCCTTGGACTTGTAAATCTGTTAAAAACATATTTCTCTTCTTGATGGAGACAAGAACGAGTGCTTTCTAATGAATTTCAAAAATGTCTGTAGTATTGAAGGCCAAGGAACAATAGTCAATGGTAAAATTAGACAAGGAAAAATAAAATTAGGGGTAAAACTAAAAAATTAAAATAGTTGGGGTTGGAGAGGACAAAAAAGTGGTAGTAAAGGGTATTCTCCATGTCTATTTATTTTAATTGTTCATGTCTATCAACATCGTTAATCTTTGATACGAAATGCAATGAAAATAAAAACAAAATTACCAGGAAAGCAAATGTGTTTGCTATATTTTTTTCAACTATTTTTGAAAAATTACATGTGTATATTTCAAATCAAAATTGCATGTTTATATTATATAAAGAATAAGAATGATTGTAAAATTGTTTTCTTTTTCAACAAATTGCCCTGTATTAGGTTTTTTTAACTATGGCAATTGGATGGGTAAAGAAAATTTCCAAGGATAATATCCACTGCAGCTCTTGGAATGTCTGCTCAAACATCTATTCTTAGAATCTTGTAGTTATATCTTCTGATGCACTGAATTTCTCTCTTGGAGACACATTTCCCTCGTATTCAGGCAATAGGAAACATTCCATCATTCTTCCATACGAGAGATCATTCAAGAATTGAGATGAGACACTGAGCCCATAAGGTTAGAGGAATGATAACAGCTCAAACTCTTTCTGGTTTTCAACTACTGCTTCCCTTCAGCATCTTAGTAATCCAACATACTGTCCAATTTGTTCTGCTTTTTGACGAGTTTTCTGTTCCTTAATAAACCTCTTTTTCTGTTTGTCCTCCTGATCATGTGAAGGAGAGCGTGAATGCCTTGAATGAAGTTCAGCTGCCTGGCACTGCAACAAACAATTTTAAACTTTTTTCAGTGTGCTAACTACATTGTATTTGACAGTTGAGCCACCACTCAAGTAAAAGACGAAAGTTTTCCAAAACAATACTTTATGGATTTTAAGCTGATTCCATCTATACATGGTAATAAGTTTTGGGATAAGTTGATGCCTTAAATAGGATCAGCTGCATGCAGCTGTAACAAGAGTTATTTTCAATGTCCAGATCAATAAAATTATGATGCCTCCATCTAAATAAGAAGTCAATCTTTCTGCAACTGCAGTTCTATGCTCCAAGACAATATCTTCAAAACTGGCATTCCTACAATTTCTAGCTTTTGTTTACATGGCAATTCAAATTTGCAAGTGAGTTGTCATCTTAAAAAGGATTGTGAATATCCTGGAGCTCATGGGGCAGAAGCTGAGTTTACAATTCTCCCATATAACTGAATTGACATACAATCATTTCTTGCCCTATGATAAAGTTTAGGCCAAAGGTTAAGATTTTTACAATACAACAGGAACAGATGAAGCAGCTCATAGAGCAAGCAATCAATTTTTCAATTACAAAGATAAGGAGCTAGAGCTTCACAGATGGGGGCAACCATCCTTTAAAATGAACAATGGAAGTTAAAGAAGTGCATCTTCTAAATGACTGCAAAGAGAACTCTGAGAGGATACAGTCAGATAAGATATCTAGTTGAGTCCAAGGGTCTCCTAACTTGAAGTAAAATATTTGTGGAAAATTGTTTGGTATATATTTTACTGCAGATGTATAGTGGCCAACTTTCTTGGACCTCATATTCAGCACAGAGGATAAAATCTTTTGCCAAAGACTTCAAAATCTGAGAAACTGGAACAAGAGGTCCAAAAGTTTCATTATAAATCATAGAGGTCCTTGTTCAATAGCGCAGTAGGGCACAAGCTTTAAAGCTGTGCCCCCACTCTACCCCATGCAGTAGGTACAATCAAGGACCTATGTAGGTAGGTATTGCCACAACTACCGGATTAATGCATGTCCATGAAATATGAGTGGTTGACCAACACATTATTTAAAGAACAATTAGCAATTGACTGACCACATTAAGAAATATGGAAGGAATCCTCTGGAAAATGTTTGATCTATGGGATAGACAATAAATGAGAATCTGGTGGAAATAGAAACCTCGATAAAAGCACTAACAATGAGCAAATTCTGTTTATCACTGAGATGTCAGAAGGAATTGCCCCCACACCAAAGGAAAAAACAAAGAGGAAAGGAAAACCAAAACAGAGGCTCAATTAATTACGAAACTCAAAATGTAAATGGCAGGAAAGATGTAGAATGAAGAAAGGGAAAATCACATCCTGCAGAAAAAATAGCATGTGGCCTTAAAAAAGACCTAAGAAACGAAATCTAGCCACCTTGAACATGGAGGCACTATCAGTCAGAAAAAAAGCACTAACAAAATTTCAGGAAATGCAATATACATCTTCAGGTAACGTGATAGATGTGTCCTTCTGTAGCTAGGTTGAACAAGATACTCATCAACAATATGAAGATATGTCCAAAAATTAGTCCAGCTGAAGGAAAAGGAGTTGATTAAGAGAGATCCCGGTAGCTTGATTGTGGCACTAGTATATCTCATCTTCGATTTCAATTTTTATTCTCAAAAGTTAACCCAAAAGCATCAATGAAGAACTGACAGGAAGGAGTCTATCAATCCAGAGACTAATGAGAACAATGTGTTCACTCAGACTAGCATACCGGCAACTATGTCCCCCGAAGGCGAGAGACATGGAAAATAGGAGTACATGATAAGAAATTCTGTCCCAAAGATATTCTCTCCAAAGTCAAGGCAACAACATTAATGAAGAACCAATGGAAGGGAGTCTACATCCGTCCCTTCCACTCGTTGCATTGGCCATATCAATATCAGATAGAAACTCACAAGTAGTCATGGCACCACAAACAAGACTATGATAATGCTAAATGGAATTTGATGATGATCTAAAGACTTATGCTTTGATATCAAAAAGACCTACATTATTTCTTTTCCTTCCATCTTTAGACTCATGTCATTTAATTATTATTAGAAGTGCTTTTAGACTGTGCCTTAAAAGTTTTTAGCATAGAACTATTTATTCGAGTACACAAAACTAGAGTCAAACAGTATACTGAAAATAATAAAGTACATTACTCAGAACTTTACACGAGGAATTCTGTAAACATATCTTTTATTATAGATATATAATAGCTCACAACTTTTACACTAGTGTTTTTGGCTCATTTCTTTTGGTCCCAAGCCATACATATATACAGGGAATCTATTGGAAAATGGGTCCCAGCAGTCATAAAAGTTGGAACTTAGAAGGATGAAGAATGAACCACCATGTTCAGTCAACTTCCCTTTCTGCAATTGTGTTCAATTCTTCATTTTCTATAGTTGGGTCTTACAGACCATGAATTGTTGTGGAAAATTTGTATCTGTGAGAGTATAATGGAGGTCTCATGCCCCCAAAATATTAATTTGTGGGATTTCTGAATTTCAAGGCATAGTCTTCAACTCCGCATCATGGGTTGCAAGCTTTCTCTTCTGCAGGCTTAGGTTGCAATATCTATTAGCTCCCGTGACATTGTCTCGTCAGCTCATGTTGCACATCCTATTGTCACAAGATGCTCACAATGCTGCAACCTTGAACCATGGGTTGTGATCTTGTGTCTATCCAGTAACTCTAGGTTGCACGCTTAAACCTCTCCATTGCCTTGCATTGTGATTTCTTGAAACCCTGTGACATCGATAAATTCTGCAACTTTGCCTTGAAGTCTCTACCTGCATTTCATCTTAAAGTTGTGGTGTTCAATGGTACCAAGACCAAGCTTTGTGGCATTATGGTTTCTTACACTTGCAAGCTTTTTGAGTTCATCTATGGACTACTTAATTATACCAGCGTTGAATATAAGGTAGACATCCATCCCACATTGTGGGATGCTTATAGTTATAAATTATTTGTAACTACACAACAGTTATATCAATGTGAAAGTCACAACGTCAGACTTTCTAACCTACACAGTGACAATCAAAAAGATTAGTTTATGATAAATAAATTGCTGGTTTAAGTTGCAACAAGGAAGTAGACTGGGCTGCATCTTCACCATCTTTCACACAGTCTGCACACAAACACACATACGGTGTGATTTGGAGTTGAATTGATTGCTTATGATTAAATGTTCATGGTTCTTCCTTATACAAAATGAATGCCTAACTAATACCATAATGCCGGTATGAATAATGCTGAGCAAGGTCTGATATATACTGCTGAACATGCAGTATGCATACATAAAAAGACTGGTTTTAACACAACAAATGGTGATTATTTCTCATAATATGATGATGAATACTGCTGTCATGTTTTGTCATTAAAAATCATATGATAATGCTGCAATTTATGACTGTTATATGACTCTTATATTGCTGTACTAAATACTGATATACATATGCAATTTGTTGAACATTTGAGTAAAGAAAGGCCGTCATAAGTATTTCTGTAAATAATGTTATGTTGCACATTTTGGATTAGTAAATTGTGGTGAAGTTATTGTATTTGCTAGTACTTACTTATAATTCACATAGGAAGTATTTGGATACTTGATTCCTTCATACTTTCTCATAGAGTGCTTCCCTTCTCATTATCTAATTGACTCCATTAGGCACTGATCACTGACAATCCTCGGAAGAAGACATCCTTTTTGTGTCTCAGTGTCTTTTCAGAGTCGTAATAGGGCTCTCCCCTAGGAGGCTTAGGCTTCCGAAGCAGTTGGGAGAAGTTGACTAAGGTGACAGTGGTCACTTCATCCTTACATGCTTACTCGTGGCTTGGACTGCCATTTCAACCGGTAACAGTAACATTAAATTCTTAAAGTCTATCCTTTTACTTAAATTTTTAACATTACCATTAACTGTTTTAAGATGTTTGAGTGGTTCTAACTTCTGACATCATTGGACTTCATACAGAGAAAGCATAATATTAGATTCCATTCAAAATTCAGTAGACTTGACATTTTTTAGGACTTCAAGATTGGAGGGATTGCATTTTCATAAGATTCTATCATGAATGAGGGTATGGGATTGACATTTAATCAAGAGCACTGAGCCCTTCATGTACCCTTATGTTGGTGGCATTGATTGTTGAACTCCTCTGTCATGGCCTTAGCAAGAATGTACCCTTTTCTCAAGCCAAGATCATTGATTAGGCATGTTGAGATTTTTCTACCATATTTTAGGGCTTGGGTTATGTAGTTTCATTAAAATTGGACGGTGTTAGCTGATATCCTGGGAGGATCGAGGTAAAGGCATAGACTAGATGAGGAAGTAGAGGGTGATACTAATGATGAGGATCACAAAATATGCATTGGTGGCACATCGCTTGTCATTTAAATGTTCTTGCTCATTTATTCATAATGCTTTTCCTTCGAAGTTAGAATATAATGTGCTATTTATAAATAGCACATTATATATATATATATATATATATATATATATTTATATATCGCATTTCCCTGTTAATTTTGAGGGTCACGTTTCCAGCACGTTTCTGTTTTGGAAACTTGTACAAGTTTCCCCATATTGTGCAACTTAGGTTGGGGGCATACTAGGATTCATGGAGGAGAGAGAGATTAGAGCATTCATGCTCAAGCCTTGGTACTCTTCTAGTTTTAGATGCTTTTTTGAATTTCAGCAGTTCAGTTTGAAATTTTTGTTTTTCCTTAGTTAATTATGCATGCACAAAGATATAGGGCACAATTCCCCAAGTTAGTAGGGGCACTCTTGGTACCATAGAGGGCACATCCCACCTAATTCTGAATGGACCACCATCCTGATGTTTTCCCTCCATGCCCATTTCACTGCCTATGGGATGCACAAGGTAGATATAACATTGATGCAGTAGCAAATGACACATGATTAATGAGAAAAAATCACATTCCACATAAGGAATTATATTTGCTACTCTAACTGTACACTTCCATTTGATCACAACACAATCTACAGAGAATTTGGGACTGTAGAATGGAGACACTTTGTATACCAGCATCTTGCAGAGGATTGCAAGGAAACCCCATACAAGATACAGTCAAGTGTCTAAAGAATCAGAGATCTATTAGGACCTCGGAAGAATGTAAATGTGAGTTCAATACCCAGATTCATACATTTACAATTCCAGATTTCAAGAATGTGGGTACAATCATTAAATAAACTTTCAACCATCTGCATTGGGACAATCATATAGGCCTTGAAAGCTGTGCACAATGAATCATGCAGGACAACTACAGATAAGATATTTTTATTAATATCCAACAAATGACGACAAAAGTAGGTCAATGGGATTGTGTGGTACCATGATGTCAATACAGTGATCATTTTTGACGAGTTGCTGCCACATTGTCTATTTTCTACATAATGTCTGTTGTTGCAGTTGATGTCAAGGTTGAATGTTGGGTAGTGGCCAGTCAGTTTGGTGTTGCCGCTCTTTATAGAATCAAGTGTAAGTCAATTACAAGCCCAAGGACATACAGTGTTAAGTCAGATGTCAGGTAGCCAGTGGCCTGTTGGTTTGGTTTACCTCTATCGAGTTGGGTGTAAGTTGACTGCCAAGACATGGGCTAAATGACCTGACTCCTGCAATTTGTCTGCTGATCACAAAGATGGGACAGAAGGAAGATACCGACAGTGAAGAAAGGGGGAGGAATTATTGGATTTTTGTATCTCTTCTTACTATCCGTTCACTTGAAGTGTAATCTCCTTATTCCAATATACCTTTAGGAATTGTTTAAATTAGATGATTATAACATCTATATCTTGTGAGTTCAACAGTATTGAACAAATTACAAAATTGATTTTCTATATTTTATTGCTCAAAAGTGAAATTTGATAAAGTTGTTAGAGTTATAGCATATAATATATGGTCATAGAATATCTAATGTAGTCTCATATTACTATACGAGAAATGCAAATGAAGGATCAAACTTTCTACCAAATGAAAGAGAATCCACTTATGCAGAGGAAGTGTAGTCAGACTGCACATCATCATGGCATGATGTCACAATTGAAAATATTATAGAATGGGACCATAAGATCATAGCTATTTTGCCCCTTTTTCAAAATCAGTTCCTTTGGTATGATTAAGCATGCCATTTTACAATGGGGCATAGCATTTAGTCGTTGTCATCCTGACTCTTCATAACTAAGCTGTCGACTAAAATGTGCAGTTCTTTCCTCTTCTGATCTTCACATGGCCAGGGCATGCTCCGAGAAGTGACATATTTCTAATGGAACACATCTAGGCTAGATGGGAGAAACATGCATATAAGGAAACAACACATCCGCCAACAGAATTAAAAGGGAAGGGAAAATGTTGACTTGATTACCATAATAACATCTTACTAGGTTAATTAAAGAGATAATAACAAAAATCAAAAGGGATTGATTGATTTTTTTCTCTTCAATTCTCAATAAAGTGGTGGTGAGATTTTTATCAGAACTGCTTACCAATCTTTTCTGCCACAACCTCCGCACGAATGCCTTTATTTCCTCCTCTGTTTCGACGAAAGAATTTTCTAAAACCACATTTATGAACGACGGTCTACCAATTAGCTCATTATGAAATTGAACTTTTGATACTTCTGCAGTTGGAAATGCGACTCTATATCGTTTCTCCATTTCCCCATCTTCTAGACTTGCATACACAGATGTAGCTGTCATTCAAAAACCATGTCACTGCAATAATCCAAATTTAGTGCAACACAATAATTCACTTTTGGTTGTTATTGAAAGCATTAAAAGTTCATCAAGAAAATAGGCCTGCTTGAATACCACGTGGACTGAATTGCATAAACACTGTCAGAAACACTTCATAAAGTAGGTATGCATACAACAGTATTATACAGTTCTTATAAGTTATTAGTGATTATTTAGTTCATGATACAGAAGCATCCATGCTTAGATAGTATTGGCCATAATTATGGAATTTTAGTTCTTGGGATAAAAAGAGTTTGCATGGCCAGTTATCATTTAGTAAATGCCCACTTGTCTTCATTTCGGATCTACAGGGTAGGCATAACATTGATGCATCAATTGGGAAATTTTTCTTTGCAAGATGCATAGAATTCAATTTCTGTAGGTTTCTTTATTGGAAGGGGATGGTCCACAATTTAACAAGCCATGCAACACAAGGATATACACCTTGTTGTCAATTGTGTGTAGCACAGGTGGTTGAGCGTATAAATGTTATCCTCTACAATCAGGTTCAATTCTTGCTTATGAGATGTTTGCTCTTCGCGAGTCAAATGTTGAATGGGCTCTTTGTGAGCTGATTGTTGATGGCGGCTGGCAAGGTACCAACAATCCGACCATCGTAGATGGGCTTGAGGATGATGAATTGCATTCCAAGGAAAGGAAAAAGGATATCCACCCCCTATTATGAGAAAAATCACTTCTGTATTGGTTGATGAGAAAGACCATGTTGCAACAAGATTACATGATATTAGAGAGAGATAGAAGGACTTAGGGATCTCAGTAGTATTAGATGGTTGGACAGAATAATCATTGATCTCTCATTACTGTATTGGTTTCTAACAAAGGGGTTGATGTCTTTCAAATGTTATGACACTACTAGTAAGGTAAAGTCTGGTGTGTTTTATGGATCTCTTCCAGCGATCAAATCTGAAGGCCTACTCTTAATTTCAGGTTGAAGGGTATATATTCATTCAACACTTCAATGATGAATAGTTGCAAATGTAGTGGTACTTCAATTCACAAGAGTAAACTACATAAACACTTCTGAGAGAGGCCCTGTTTTAGAGACTCAAGACATTGGCGTCTCGGAGACTCTCCTCACTGTGATTATGTGTCTCAATGAGTTTGTACTAAGCCACCTGAGCACAGCGCATGGTTTGTCAGATTTTACTTCAATTCACAAGAGTAAACTACATAAACACTTCTGAGAGAGGCCCTGTTTTAGAGACTCAAGACATTGGCGTCTCGGAGACTCTCCTCACTGTGATTATGTGTCTCAATGAGTTTGTACTAAGCCACCTGAGCACAGCGCATGGTTTGTCAGATTTTACTAGGAGTACTATCAGGGTGAAGCAGGAATCTCCTCTCTCACTCTTTTTGTTGAGGATATACATAAATGAGGTGGAATGTTTTCTGTGGGAGCATATCCAGCTTGAGGATGGATGCCTCCTTCACCATGTCGTGATATCCATCGTACTCTTCGTCAATGATATGTTCCTTCTAGCCTCTACTTCAGGGGGTCTCTAGAGACAACTAGATGCCTTAGCCATATTTTGTGATCTTCGATAGTTGACTTTACAAAGGTTACGATCTTCAATGGTTTAAACTTTAAAGAGTGTCTTGCTGGATTTCCATTTCTACTTTTAGGGTGAGGAGATTGAGATCACCATGATTTATACTTATTTGGGTGTTTAGTTTTTTAGGCCATGGTTTAGTTTGAGACTAGTTCTCCAACGTTAGATTATCAAGGGATATGGTTCCCTAGCCCTTTTGGAGTGACAAAGTTTTCAGCACCACTTTAGTTTTTTAGGCCATGGTTTAGTTTGAGACTAGTTCTCCAACGTTAGATTATCAAGGGATATGGTTCCCTAGCCCTTTTGGAGTGACAAAGTTTTCAGCACCACTTTAGTTTTTTAGGCCATGGTTTAGTTTGAGACTAGTTCTCCAACGTTAGATTATCAAGGGATATGGTTCCCTAGCCCTTTTGGAGTGACAAAGTTTTCAGCACCACTTTAGTTTTTTAGGCCATGGTTTAGTTTGAGACTAGTTCTCCAACGTTAGATTATCAAGGGATATGGTTCCCTAGCCCTTTTGGAGTGACAAAGTTTTCAGCACCACTTTAGGACATTCAATCCAAGATGGAGCTTTTGGACAACAATATTAGGACCATGGTTTTATATGGTTCCGAGGTTTGGGGATTGAGTATGTTAGAGGATTGGGTCAAGACATAAAAGGTTTAGGTTCTTTTGCTTTGCTGCATCATCTATAATATGTCAACTGTTACCCAACACATCATTCAGGATAAGTTTGTATCAGTGTAGTCAGACTCGGACTCGGCAAATACTCGGCTGGCTTGGGACTCGGTAGACTCGGTGACTCGGATAAGACTCGGCAAAGAATTGACAAATAGAAAAAAAAATTCAAAATATAGTAAACTTTGTGCACAAAAATTATACAAATGACATTTCTAATCCATATACATTATAACACCACATTCTATGCAGAAATTCATTTGATCATCTCATTAATGATCTTAAACCTTAACCTCAAACTATTTATAACCATATATAATTATAACTTTATATATATATTTTAAATAATTTTATACTTTATATATATTTATAATTGTAAATTACATTAATAAATATATAAATAATTTAATTATAACTTATATTAATTTATAATATACATTTAATAAATCTATAATTAATTTAATTATAACTTATATTAATTTATAATATACATTGATTAAATGATCCAATTTAAAATTTATTATTATGTTAACTTTATAATTTAAAACATTTTTAATCTACTATTTAAACTGTGTTAACTTTATAGCATGATTTATCATTTAAAATGTGTTAACTTATGTACAAGTTAGAATTCATGAGTTAATAAGCACAAGGAATTTGCATACTTGATTGGCTCATATAAATGAGATGTTAAATAGGAAAGGGAATTGTCTATCCCCCGATAACAACATGAATTGATTCGTCTAGCTTGAGACTCAAATATGCAGAATGAAGAGATGCTCAGGTAGCTTGTTGACTTTGATTTTATACGATGAATTGGTTAGGGCTGACCTATCTATCCACATCCATCTAGCAACAACTTCATTAGATCCAACTTCTGTTGAGGCACGAAAAACTTCATGCTGCCCAACGAAGCAACCTGCGCGTGCATTGTGGGTTCATATGTGGGTGGGATAACCTTGATGTCGCGGGAAAGATCATAGGGGGTGTCTTGTGCGATGGGATTTTGGCAAAACTTTTCCGTCGAGGAACTTTTCTATTGAGTCAACATGCACGAGGAACTTTCTGTTGAGGCGCGGACTCGCGAGTGTGGGCGAGTATCACGCGAGCGGCGAGAATGGCCGAGTATAGGCAAGTCCTGGGTTTGCATGGCGAGTTGTAGGCGAGTAACCGTTCCAAGGCTCGCTCGACCAGACTTAGCAGACTTGGCGAGTTTGAAACGAGTCTAACTACACTGGTTTGTATCCCACCCCTTTTAGGTCAAGGCCATCTTTGCACTAATTTCCCTACTTTTTCGAGTTCGGAGCTTTGCCGATTCAATTGTTGGTAGTGATCAATACCCTTACCTTACTTTGAATTTGTAAAAGATATTGAAATGCTTATGATTCAAAGTATACAATGCTACTAAAAACAACTAAACTAGAAAAAACTGAAAAAATCACAAATCACAAATCACAAATCACAAATCACAAAAACGTAGAATCCCCCTTGGGGGGGTGGGGAGTTTGCTCGAAAGATCCTACTCAACTTGCTTTTTATTACTCGGTTACAATGCTTTTGGTAGAAATGCGCTTTGGTCCTTGTTATTTGGGATCCAAAGGCTTACAAAATATAAGTAAAAGAAGCCCAGCTAAGAAGGAAGCCTCCTGGAAGCTCCAGATGGCCCACAAATTGGTTCTTGGACAACGTATTCTCTTCTCTTCGAACAGACCTGCTAAAAAACAACAAACAAAGTTTAGTAAAAAGTGCCCCAAAACACTTTAGAAGTGTCTTTGGACAACACAAAAAATACCCAAAAAATTCTAAGTTAAAATGATAAAAAAAAAACAGGCAAAAAGGAATCAAGGAAAGCAAGCTTTCCTTGGGATCTTGGCTTGCCTTTTGGGCAGCCAATATGATATGCAACCAATTGCTAGATTTGTTTTTTAAACTTCGAAATAAACTACCTTTAAAAAAGCTACAATTTTCCTTTATAATGCTCGCAAAAGAAGGTAATTTGTATTAGATCTCTTCAAATATAACTTTGCATGCAAACTAGAACTGAGATCTAAACTTGGGAAAGAATCTTACTAACTAGGTCTATATATGATTTTCTTAGTGAGATAGATCTAAGCGATAAGACTCTTAAATGGTAACCAATTTGAAGAAAATTTAAATTTTGGAGGAAGAGGAAAAGAATAGTGCTTGTTGCTGAAATAGATCTGCAAAAGAAACTTGTCAGTGAAGCACCAAGGGGCACAATCTTCGCAATCTTTGTTGGAAAACCAGTGGAATCAAACTTGAACCACAACTCTTCCAATCACGGCAAACCTGCAAGTTAAACAACAAATCCTGCAAACAAAACCATTAAATCTGAAGATACATATGAGAAATAGATGACACAGCATGAAAATAATCTTATTTAGCATGCAAATATTAGCTCATTCAAACATATGTAGCAAAATAGGAGTAAGTAAACTTACTTACAATGATCTATTCCTATGATTCCGATAATCATTCAGGAAGACAACAATTTATTGCAAAAAATGAAACAATAGCAGTTCACCTCAAAAGCAGCATGATAATGATGATCCACACATGAAAAGTACTCCACAATTTAGCCTCCAAAGCTTCTCTTTTATTTCAACGAAAGAATGATCAATACAACATTACACAATATCAAGCCTTTCTCCCCAACTCTAACTAGCTTGGAAGAGAGAAAGGTTGCTTTATTTATAGCCAAGCCCAGCCCTTGGGGGGCTACCAACACTGAAGATGCACTCAGAGTTACAATGAGCTTAATTGAGTTAATCTGGAGTTGAACTGTAGGGGAATTGCCAACACACTCAATCAAAGCCAATCACACCCCAACAACCATCCACAAAGATCTACTCGGCATCCATTGGCGTCATCCTCTCCTTCACGTGTGAGCTCCAAGGTAGGTGAAATATTTGGTTGACGTCACCCATCCTTCATGATCTACTAGCTCCAAATATATCCCAATAAAAAAATATTAAAATGAGGGGGAGGGAGGCCACCCACCATTCCCCACTCGCTAGCCTCCATATGAGCTAGCGTGGAGGCTCATGTCACTAGCCTCATGCGAGCTTTAATCACCGAATAAGTTTTAAGCCAAATTATAAACCAAAGCTTCCTGCCAACTCACGTTTTTAAATGATGGAAGGGGTGGACCCCTCCTTCCCTTCATGCGAGCCTCCACGCTAGCGTGGAGCTCACGTCCTTCATCCTCACATGAGTCTCCATGCTTTAAACCCACTCTTAATACCAAGTTTTAATCTTTTTTAAAAACAACAATATGGAAATGGGTCCCCCATCCACCTCACGCTTTCACGTGCTAGCGTGGACTTCACCTCCTCATCTTCACGTGAGCTTCAAACCTTAACACTTTTAAACCAAAGTTTAAGTTTTTAAAAATCACAAGGAGAGGGTCGTAAGTTGAAAGGGGGACCCGTGCCATGTCAACCTTTTAATATATTTTTTTAATTTGACTTTTTTCAAACTTTGTCCTTAGTGCCAAAATGTCATTAATTAGCATTAAAATGCTCTTCTGATGCATCTTTAGCTGGATAATGCCTCATGGGGTGTTCTGGTTGCCTGACTGATGTGGAAAGTGGTCCCTCAGGTAAAGTGGATGCTTCGGGTGTGAAAACGAGTGTCTTCACATCAGAAACAGACTCCGTATCTGACTTTTATTACATTTTGAATTTTTCTAATTAAACCATTAAAAAATGGCCTAATTTTGCGGAAAATTTTATTTTCTCGTAAATTGACGAAACTCTAAGGGGACCTAGCACATGTCCATACGACTCAAAATCAATGCCTAGCACGTTGAAAAAAACTGAGACTCTAATAACCTCCTAAGGCCGAAACACCAAGACGACTACCCCAACTTTGGAGGTGTGAGTGAAAAACTCAGAAATTATTAGTCGTTTGTTCAACAACCAATAATAACCGAGGGAAAAAACACTCTGGGCTAGTTGGCATGATGCTCAAGTCCGAGAAGCCGAGCCTTATATAAAAAATTAAATGCTAGGACATTTTCTACAATTTCCCCAAGGGGGTATGAACATGTGTTTACAAAAAAATAACAAAAAAGTTCCCAGACAAAGCCTAAATGACTTCTGAATTTTGAAAGGTGAACAAGTGTATGTTCTCATCACCTGGCTCACTTGATAATACCGACTAAGTGTGACTTAGTAGGTAACAAGTCATATGGACATGTGCTAGGTCCCCCTAGAGTTTCGTCAATTTCTGAGATTTTTTTTTCCCGTTTTTTAAGCCATTTTTTAATGGTTTAATTAAAAAAATTCAAAGTGTAATAAAAGTCAGATAAAGAGTCCGTTTCTAACATGGGGACACTTGTTTTCACACCTAGAGCGTCCACTTTACCCCAGGAGCCACTTTCCACTTCAGTCAGGCAACCAGAACACCCCATGGGCCATTATTCGCAACCATAGCCCACTTAACATGGCATATGGTTTTAACCACCATGCATAATATATCACATTGGTTGGCAACAAATTCCTTGTGGTTTTATAACAATACAATATGGGTGGCATACGTTTTACCGCCTTTTGCGTAAGTCAAAAGTTAGACCATTTAATATGGGTGGCCCACGGGCTCCCACCCAACAACTCTACCACGAGCTCCTCGCATGATTGCACGAGTTCCAAACGAGGGTCCAAGTGGAGGGGTCGGAGGGCTACTACCCTCGTGGCACTTGGTTACAACAAACATGCCCACATGGGGGTGCACCCATATTAGCAGATGTTATAGACTTATATCTAACACTTTGGTTATGGGTTGATATGGGGGAATTTTTTTATGCCAACGAAATATGGTTTGTAATAGGTATTAAATGGTCTAACTTTTGACTTACGGGGCCACGAGCTCCCACCCCTCCTTTTCTCCAAACTCTGCTTGTTAAAAACTCAAATACTTTGTTCTTTGTAATGCTCCCAAGGATCAAGCGGTGGCGCAATGGTGGAGACACTGGGATGTGGTTTGTGAGGTCGTGGGGTCGAGTCCCATGCCTTCCATATCATTGTTGGTAAGTAATGAAATGTTCAACCAATCGACCAACGTCACTTGTCAACTAATGTTAGGTCCACACTGTACCAATTAGGATGCCACCTCAACACCTCTCCTGCCATGCGTTGCAACCTCGACATGCCAAGCCACCCTTACCATGACACATGGAACCTTGTGAACCTGGATTGTTGTACAGGCCACATGTCACCCTTATAGTGGTGCCACGTGGCATTCCTTTTGCACTTCTGCACATGAAATTACTGTTTTGCTGAAACTTCAGATTGTCATAACTTTTTTGTCAGGCATCTGATTGAAGTGAAACGAACACCGTCAGAATCAACTCGACGAGCTTTACGCTCTAACGCTGGTTTCACTGAGTTTTGTCGAGTTTAAAAATTGACCCTTTGGAGATCCTCTTGAATAATGCCTCCCCATTGAAAGGATTTTGGCCTCCAAAAGCTTCATCAATCAACATATATGAGGGGATTGCTCCTTCCCTTCTCGATCCACCTAGCTTTTTAATGCTCCTGAAATGCTTGATGTACTTGCTAAATCTTCCAGATGACATGGACCACTTTTGACATAGTTAATCCCCTTACAAATTCCATGAAGATACTATTTGAAGGATGAGAGAAAATAGGAAGCGGTGTGTGCAACCCCAAATTTCTGTCAGTGGGCTTACAAAATCCCATCGCGCACCCCTTTACATGCACGATTCTCGTCCAAGACAAATGTACTACAATCGGAAGCTTTTTTGTTGCTTTCCTCCCCATTGAGAGGCTTGTCCCATCTCAAGCACTTCATGCCTAGGACAAGGATCGAAAACATCATTTGACTTATCAGGATCTTCTGCTTCCGCTATTGTAGGCACAAGGTTCTTGTTGGCATTCACAACTCTTTTCATTGAATTTGTAGTGACAAATGATGAGCTATCCTTCACACCATGAGCTCTCACAATGTATTCCACCCCATCTTTTGTGAGATGGTATTTGTTCTCATGCCTGGAGAAGTCTACTTTTCGATCATAAAGGTAGGGGCTTCCCAAAACTATGCCACGGATGTCAAGATGCACGACATCCAATTCAACCTCATCAATCAATTTTGATGCAATAGCAAATATGACCCTACACTGCTTGGTGACATTAAACTTGGCATTATCACACAACCAACCAAGAGGATAGGGCTTAGGATGAGGTTTGGTCTCTAAACCCAATTTCTTAACAACTAATCATGAAATTAAGTTAACTTGAGAACCCGAATCAAATAGAGTTTCTATGTTCATATGTTTTGCAACAACTCTTATATGAAACAATTCACTTCTTTTATCAGTATCATGAGATGCATTAGAGGAACTTGCTTACTAGTATGAAAGGAATGATTACCTTGTAAACCAACCGTTGTGATTAACTCTGCGTCACCTGAATCAGATCCCAAGTCCTCCTGCACGATAGCAACAGTCTTCTGCTTCCGCTTGCCACCAAAGTTCTTTGGCCTCGACTCTGTGTGTAGCTTCCAACAATGCTCCTCGTCATGTCCATCTTTTTCACAATTAGTGCAATGGAGCGCTTTCTTATTTTCCTCCTTTGTTGTAGTTGTCCTCTCATCCTTTCCTTTGCATTTGAAATGGTGTTTTGAATGATTGGATGGCTTTTCATCTTGTGCATATTTACCCCTGCTTTCAATATGAGTAGCTTGCACACTTGCCTCATCCAGATTAGTAGGATTAAATAACAACAATGTATGACAGATGTAATTGGGAAGTGCACCAATGTACTTCATCAAAGTCTCTAAGTATCTAAAGGAACATTTAATTCAAGAGCCTTCTTCCTAAAATCTTTTGTGAAACTTTGAACATTATGACCCTTATTTAACCTAAAATTTTTCCATTCCATCATAACTTGCTGAATATAACCTAATGGGTAAAATTGCTTTCTCAAAGCAGAAGTAAATTCAAATCAAGAGGATAAACATTTACCATTGTGCTTGATACCTTTTTGAAGCTTGCTCTCCCATCAAACGAGAGCGGTACCAAATAATCAAAGAGATACCAATTGGACCTTCACCTCTTCTTCTTCAATCTGCTGCACATGACAATACACCTCGATCTGTCTGATCCAATTGTTCAATTTCTCTGCATTTGATTCTCCAACGAAATATGGTTTACCACTGCAGTTACAATAACTGCAGTGCTCAAAGAATGGAAGATATGGAGCTTTGCAAACACCAAAATGATGAAGCCCACTGACAAGGATGAATTAGAAGAACATGAAGCCCTTAAACCCAGAGCCCAAAGGGTGATCTTAGATGGGGTAAAAGATCATCTTATTCCACATTTGGCAGAGAAAAAGACTGCTAATGACATGTGGGACACCCTGAAGCAGTTGTTCGAGGCAAAGAACAAGAACCGGAAGATGGCGTTGAAGGACAAGTTGCGCAATGTGAAGATGACCAAAGATGAAAGCGTAGCCTCCTACCTAACTCGAGTGGATCAGGTCAAAGATGAGTTAGCAGCGGATAGCCCTGAAGGGATTTACCAAGGAATGGTAAGTTTTTGTCAAATGTATTGTTGGTAGAGAGAAACTTCTAGACTGGTCTAGGCCGTGGGATGATTTTACCCAAGAGGAGATTCGAGAGGGAGCTCTAGGTGGTCAAGTTAGCGAAGAGGTGGAGCATAATGTAGCCTTTGTAGCAAAGACAAACAAAAAGAAGAAAGACCTCAGTCAGATCAGGTGCGATCAATGTGGGTAGATGGGACAATATTCTTCGAAATGTCTTGAGAAAAAGATTGTGAAAGAGAAGATTGAAAGGGATGTGGCAGCGTCTACAGTAGTAGAAGATTATGCTACGAAATTTGAGCAAGAGTTTTCTCTTGTCTCAATTGATTCCAGTGTAAGAAGTTCATCCTTTGAGAATGTCTGGGTTGTTGCAGTGGTGCAACCAAACATATGACTGGAGTCTATGATTCCTTTCAGATGATCACAACATTAGGGCCAGGACATTTCATCTAGACAAATATTGATAGTCCCCAGATAGCGATACGAGGGGTTGGAACAATCAGGTTCCAAGTAGACCTTGGAGAATTTATGGAAATACATGGAGTGTTGTTTGTACCTGGTATGAGAGTCAACAAACTCTCAG
This sequence comes from Pseudotsuga menziesii, assembly GCA_001517045.1. Taxonomy (NCBI): domain Eukaryota; kingdom Viridiplantae; phylum Streptophyta; class Pinopsida; order Pinales; family Pinaceae; genus Pseudotsuga; species Pseudotsuga menziesii. The sequence goes on from LPNX010648944.1 coordinate 31,970, forward strand.
TATCATCCTTTGAGGATGAAGGCTATGGAATGATGGTAAGGTTTGGCCATGTTTTCATGTATCGAAGAGATGAGCTAGTTGGGACCACTATCCTATTAGGAGATCGCTTGAACAGAGTTTTTGTCGTGAGAGGGCATATAGTACGACCAGGAGTAGGAGCAGGAGCAGGAGGATGGCTATCAGAGTCAAGAGATGAGGATGGTGTTGCATTTTGTTAGATTTTTATAATTTTATTCAATATGATCTGGATCTTATCTAAGAGAATAACATGCACAACAATAATCACAAGAGACAAGAGACACAAAGATTTTCCTCGGGGAAACCATAAAGGAGAAAACCCTGTAACTTCTTCAGAGATAGAATGATCACCAATAGCAAAAGTAAAGCCCAAAATATGGAGATGTTCTTCAACATCTTTTCTCTCTCCTACTTGTGCAAACTTGTCTTCTCTCACACTTATGCGAACTTGATGAGTGAGTGAATGGATAAATGAGAGAGGCACCCTCTCTATTTATACTTTATCTTCACTTGAATTTTTCCTCAACTAGACAGGCCCGACTTCTCTAGGAGAGTCTAATAACCCAAATACAACTTAACTCTGGGGTCTAATGCCCCGACATACAATGGACTCTGGAGGGTTAACCTAATGACTTTACATGACTTAAATACAATAATGACTCTCCCGAATGGAGGAACAAACATCTCTGTTGGAGTTACAATACAATATGAAATATACAAGTGAATATCTTCCTAAGTTACAATTCCATCAACACTCCCTCTTAACTAGGAAGGTATTCTCTTAACACAGACATCAATAGGCACAAGTCTTCAATGCTGGATCATCATTGTCATTGATGCTGCTGTCCCCATCATCTCGATCAAATGGTGATATCTCTCGAATCTAATCGTCAAAGGAAGTTCTATAGAGCCAACCTTTTTTCATGCTGGATGTAGGCCTAGCCTCCATGTAGGTCTTTACTTTAGTGAGTAAGTCATCAAGTATGTATAGCTCAAGACTTATTACATTGCCTCTGCAAAACCTGAAGAAGAATCCCAGGACTGATTATATGCCACTGCAAAACCTGAAGGAGCATCCCATGACTGATTATATGCCTCTGCAAAACTTGAAGGATCTCCTAGGATTGATTATATGCCTTTGCAAAACCTGAAGGAGGATCCCAAGACTGATTATATGCTTGCGCTAAACTTGAAGGATCTCCCAGGACTGATTATATGCCTCTGCAAAACCTGAAGGAGCATCCCAGGACTGATTATATGCCCTTGCAAAAAACCTGAAGGATCTCTTAGGATTGATTATATGCCTTTGCAAAACCTGAATCTCCTGCTACCATCTCATCGTTTTCAGAGCATCTCATCGTCACACGGAGCACAACCCAGATGCACACTCAACCATGCTAGAACGACCACAACCCTTACATCTGCACCATGGGAGGACACACCTACCACCATGTGAGAAAGGCTCTCGTGCATCTACGTCTTTCGAACTCATCACCTCCCCTTGGAGGGAACCTTGATTTGAAATACACTAAGCTTCTCTCTGAAGTATTCAAACTTCACTCTGGCTAATGGCTTGGTCAACACATCGGCTATCTGCCCATCCATCACAACATACTGGAGCTTCATTGCCCCTCTCTGCACCATATCCCTGATATAGTGGTATTTGATCTCAATGTGCTTCGACTTGTCATGGAACACTAAGTTCTCAGACAACTTTACACAGCTCTGGTTGTCACAGAAGATACAAGTCACCTCTAATTGGAGATCAAACAAATCAGACAGTAGCTTCCTAAGCCATATTTCCTCACAACTAGCCGAACAAGCTGCGACATACTCTGCTTCGACTATACTCAGTGCCACGCAGGATTGCTTCCTGCTAAACCAAGAGATCAAATCTGATTCCATACTCAAGCAACACTCTGAAATACTTTTCCTATCTACGACACTGCCAACCCAGTTCGAATCAACATAACCCTGTAGGTTAATCTTTTCATTTGCGTCATATCTGAGCCCATAATCAACTGTATCCTTAAGGTACCTCAATATATGCTTTGCAGCAACCAGGTGAACTTGTCTCGGATCCGTCAGGAACTAGCTCAAAGTGTTCACAGCAAAGCATATGTATGGTCTCGTGTATGTTAGGTAAATTAATGACCCAATCATTTGACGATACATTGTGGCATCAATTGACTCTGATGAAGCATCGCAAAGTAGCGTTCGATGCCATGGGTGTGGCTATTTCTTTGCAATCCATCATCCCAAACCTCTTTAGGATCTCTACTGTATACTTCCCTTGACCAAGGAAGACTCCATTTGCACTTTGCCACACCTCCATACCTAGAAAAATAATGCATCATGCCCAAGTCCTTTATCTCGAACTCGGCAACAAGCTTCCTCTTTGTATCTTCAATCAATCCATCCTCACTTGTCACAAACATGTCATCTACACATAGTAGGAGTATTACTGGGTTCCCTTTCTCAACCTTGTAGTAAAGGTTGGAGCTTGCTTTACTCTTGGTAAAGCCCAAACTAGTCAGGAAGTTACCTATCCTGGCGTAGAACGTCCTAGGCACCTGCTTTAGTCCGTACAAGGCTTTCTTCAATTTGCACACATGAGTCTGCCTGTCATGTGTCTCAAATCCGAGTGGCTTCTCCACATACACTTCCTCTTCCACTACACCATTCAAGAATGCTGTCTTGACATCCATCTGGTGTACCTTCCATTTCATCACTGTAGCCAGAGCAAGTACTGTTCTGATGGAAGTGTGCCTGGCTACAGGTGCAAAAGTCTCCTCATAATCTATCCCTTCCTTCTGGGAGAAGCCACGTGCTACAAATCTCGTCTTGTATTTCTCTATGCTGCCATTTGTAGCATGCTTGATCTTGTAGATCTACTTGGAGGTCACAACAAACTTCCCTTCTGGCCTCGGGACCACATCCCAGACATCATTCTTCATGAACGACTAGTACTCCTTGATCATGGCATCCTTCCATTCTTTCTTTTTTGCCGCTTCTTCATAGTTGGAAGGTTCCTTGTCAATGATGTCGCACAACAGGGCTACATAACTGGAGTATGGCCTAGGTCTCTTGCTTTCTCTGTGCATTCCTCCTGGAGTGCCATATCTCTCTGCATCTAGAATTGCCTCTCGTACCTATGTTGGTTTCCTCTTGTGAGAATTCTTCTCACGTGGTGGATCTACAAGTTCCTGAGGTTCTTCCATTTCTCGATCTTCTTTTGGAGTTGCTTCATTCATTCTTATATCTCAGATCCTGGGTATTTCTGGTTCTTCAATGTCTTCAATAGGCAGCTTTCTGGATTTGTTGTATGCTGAGTCTTCGTCAAATGTCACGTCCCTTACTCATGTTCAGATAGATTCACAAAGGATTCTTTAAATCTTGTCATATGCTTGGAAGCCCTGTTGTCCGCCGATTGCATACCAACACCAGAAATCTTCCGAAAGCTGTCTCCTCACTTAAGAAAGTGGGAGAGGTGTGACCTTGGGGACAAGCACAGAGCCAGGTACTGTCACCTACTCCTAGCTCCTCCGTTTAGGCTAACTCGTAACGAAGCCAAGGGGGTAGTCCCTACAAAAGAGTTTCTATGGCTCTTAAGTTGTTAAAGTGTTTTAAAAATTTGCGGATGCGGATGGGTGTTGTTTAGGAGTTATTGTGATTAAATGTGTTTGTTTATTATGAATTTGACACATAAGATAAAGCAATCCATGTTGCTATCAAGAGAATTAAAAGATAAACAATAATTCAAGACATTACAAAAATGCATTCACAGATAGAAATTTAAATACACCAAAGACAAGTGATCCAGATATAACAATTATGCATAGATTAAAAGATCAGTGCCTTTATGGAGTCAACGCTCTGCAATGCCTTAAGAAATAAACAAGTCCTGAAATAAAGCTAGTGAATGTAACGTTGTGTAAGTGCTCTTGGTATATTTTAAGGATTTTAAGTGATCTTGCTTATGGTGTCAGTGAAGGATTATTCAAGAGCCGAGAGAATGTTCCAAGTTTAATTTGTTGAAGACATGACGGCCTGCCCAGTATCTCAGGCTGGTATCACGAAGATTGACCAGCTAGCTGAGAAGCTTAGACAGTGGGGAGTTTCGGCGCCTCTACTAAGAAGAACTTTAGGAAATTCTCTACAACGCCGGTGCATTGGTTATGGGTTTGAGTTTTATTATGTTTCTCTTGCGTGAATTTAGCAAGTCCAACCCGAAAATCGGCAGAGCATACTAGGTGAAGGATGATCAACAAAGTTAATTAATTATGGGGAAGTGAGTTGCAAATTTTAATTAAGCAGATTAATTAAAACTTTCCGACAGAGAGTGCTCTTGACCTTGTCTTATGACAAAGGTTCAAGAGACTTAATTAAACTAAATGCCTAATGCAAGGGAAAATGCAAACTAGCTATGCTCTCCGATAGAGAGTGCTCTTGACTTAGGTTATTGCAAGTTCAAGAGACTTAGTTAATTAATTAATTAAAAAAAAGAAAGCGACACTACCCAAGAGTCTCTTTCAGGCTTTTTAGGGCCTAATTGAGAAAGCATGGGGGTAAGTAAACAAAACCTTATGTTAGCAAAATAAATAAATAAAGAGACTTTTTACTTTTCTATTTTATGCAAGATAATTTAATCAGAAATAAACTATCTAACCTTAGTAAAAGAAACAAAACTTTAACAAATTTGAACTATTCTATCCTATTCTACCTTGAGCAAATTGTTAAATAAATATGCAAGCATGAAAAAGGGGCGATACAAGCTTCCCTCAAATGGGGGAAGAGGGGTGTGGGAGCCGTAATCCCACTCTCTCTTTATTAATTTGTTTACAATGCTTGAAGTTTGGAGTCCTTTGTGATCTTGAGAATGTCTTCAAGGCAACTTAAAGAATGGGGATGAAGAAAGGGGAAAAATGAATGTTTCTTGGAGCTTATATCTTTGATTTTTTGCTAACATTCTCGCTTAACCTGTCATGAAAAGAGAAAAACCAGCGAGCTATTTTCCTGCAAAATGATGGATTAAACAATACAATACACTAACAAAATACACTTAGTACTTAAGCAAAGATAGGAACTTTATGCTACTTCAAGTACTAACTAGATCTAAGTAAAAATGCAAAAAATTTGACACTTCCTAAATCTAGAAATGAGAGCAAGTAAGATGCAAACGATTAGCTTTATAAATCAGAATTTTACTTGCAAATATAAAGTGGAGAAATTGAAAAATTTTAATTTTAGGGTGAATAAAGAAGATAAAACCACTTGGATCTTGAATCTTTGAAACCAGTTTGGATCCCAAATAGCATGCAGCTGCTAGAAACGTATGCTTGGCTCCAAGAAAAGGAGATGCAACTTAGCTCAACATTTTACTTGGTACAGTGAAGTGATCTGCAGACAAAAACTTATACACTTGCCAAAACAGGGATTAAATCATGTATTGTTTACTAAACAAATCACAAAAGCATGAAATATAGTTGACTAAAACAATGCTCTTTAAGATTTCTGAAAGTAAATAGAATAAATAGGTAACTTGAAAGCTACAAATACCTATTCTTACGTGCTTTTATAAGCCCTCTAAAGCATGTATTAATACCCACAAATTAACAAAAGCAAAGAAATTGAAATAATATCACCTCATTAATCGGAACATATGCATCCAAGATCTACACAGCATGAGCCTCCAAAGCCTTTCTTTATTGAAAAATAGGTTGCATAAGAGCAACAAGCATTACAATATTTCACCAGAGGTTCTCTACATCAATCATCCACCCCTAATTCTCTACATCAATCATCCACCCCTAATAGAGCTCAAAGAGCTTCTATTTATACAAAGAAAGAAGGCTAAAACCTTAAAACCAAACTAAGAGTAACACCGGAGTAATTGAATGAGCTTGGCATGATGATTTGGAGTTGAACTGAGCTGCAACTGAGTTGTAACTGAGTGTTGGAGTAATGAGGGGGGCTGAGGTGGCTCATCCTCCCTCATAATGATCACCCAACCAATATATAACCCACACTTCAACCAAAAACGGATTTGACCAAAGAGGGCAAATTTATGACTGATAGTTCAACTGCTACACTTCGATACTTGATCTGAAACTGACCGATATTGATTGGAATCATCATAAATGCTCTGTGCCATGTCATTTAGCCTTTTATTTCGCTGAATTCAGATTAATTTTGAGAGATTTGGATTTTCTCCAAAATAATCATTTTTATTAATTAATCAATATTTTCCCCAAAACTGACTTTTTTTGAGAAAATATGAGTTATGTGGCCGAATGATGATCTGAAACTTGGTGCTAGTTGGCTGGCTGGTCATGAATGATTTTTGGCTTAAGGATAGAGCCTTCAATCACTGAATTCGGGTTCTGGATGACTAACTTATTACAAATTGAATTTTCCATTTAAATTATGGAAAATTTTAATTAAAAACTTTGGAAAAATTAAAAAATAAAAATTTTGATGCGTACGGTAAAAAATTTTCGGAATTTTTTTCTGAGGGTCCTAGTGACTTAGGACATGACCATAGTCTATTCTAACAATGTCTAGAAGGTTTATATATACTCAGTTGGGCTCTAATAACCTCCTAAGGCCCAGGATTCAAAATCGGGCATTCCAGCTTTGGAGGAAGCGGGAGAAAACCTCGTCAATTATACTTGGCTATAGGCAAAGCATAATTGTCAAAGGCAAAAAACTCCCTAGAATACCTTAGTTGAAATTCTACGTCTTAGGAGACCGAACCACTCAAAACACCCTACTACCACATTTTATTACAAACCCCGCGGGGCCATGGTCATAATTATTCAAACAAAAAACTGACTAGCCAAAGCAGGCTAGACACAAAGGCGGATCATCTGATACACTGGAATCAAACATTTATCATGTTTGTCAACTGGCGGCTCCTCAGTTAATCTAACTATGGTACAAATAAGTGGATAACAAGCCCCACTATCTACAAGCCAGTCATTGCTCCCATGTGAAACAGTACCTGTGAGAGCTGAAATCAAAACATATTCTTCATCGCTTGAAGAATCTTCACTCTCTACTCTGGTTCTCTTTCTGGGAGGTTCATCATCCTCTGCAGTGTGAGCATGATGTCTTTTCTTGTTGTTCTTCTTCTTTTTGTTCTTGGGACAATCTCCGAAATAATGTCCTTTCTCATCACAAGTATAGCATCTAACATTAGATAGATCTCTCCTGGTTCTTCTAAAGTTATCCCTCTGATTTTGGTGATGGTGTTTTTCTTTCTAGTGATGAGGGTGCTCCCTTTTATTATTCTTGGTGTGTGCTATGAGAGCTTGGTCTTCATTTCCCACCTTTTCTTCTCGAGCTATAATTCGAGCTTCTTCTTGTGAGCATTCCTCACACAACCTACTGAAATTGATTAACTTCCTTCTAGCACAAATTCCTTGAATAAAGGAGTCTGTAATGTTCCCAAAAGTGACATGCATGCAATCCCTAAAAGTGAGATGCATGCAAACCCTAAAAGTGACATGCATGACATCTAAGCATTATTTAATGATGCATGAACTCAATTAAGTCTCCATGCGCATGCATGCAAGTCAACTGCAAATTAGAAGTTAAAGTGACCTAATTAGGTCAAAATTTAGGGTTTTCGCAGTTGAAAGTTATAAAAGAAAGATAAAGTAAATGGAGACTTTTGGATTATTATTATTTTGGAGCTCTTGAGAAGCAGCATAGCATGCGGCCATAGCAGTTGGGGTTGGAGACGGTGTCTTCAGCTAACGGGATTTCGGCAGTGAGACATCTGCCCTAGTCTCCTTCAGGATAAACCATCCAGGTTTGTCACCGTATCTATTGCATTCATCATTGTCCAGTATTCCAGTATAAGTCCGAAGGTTATTGCAGATTCATTCGTACAGCTAGGGGCATTTAGCTGGGAAACCCTAAGTCATTCACCAGGACTTTGGGTCACCATATTTCTTTCGCATGCAGCCTGCATCCTCACTGATAGGATCACTCTATTGCATTGGGTGATTATCAGCTATCAGATTGTCCATCCGGGGCAGCTAGCAGTAGTTTACAGGGTTGTGGGGGCGTGAGTATCAAACTGGGAGATCAATTTGCTAGGGCATCTGGAGAGGTCAAAACTCTTGCATGCTCCGGTCATCCTCTCCGGCACGGGCACACCTTCCTTCCGACTTATTTCCAGCTGAAACTGACCATCCCTTTAGCAAAAACGTCACACTTGTTTGATTCAGCCAACCGGGGTATTGCAGCAGAAAACTAGGTCATTTCTTCATCAGCTCAGCTCATCTTGCATGCGTATTCTCTCTGGAACATTTTCAGCCGGCTTATCAGTGGTAAGTGTTCATTCTATCCTGTGAACCCTAACCCTAATTTCAGCGATAAAATAGGAAAATTTTGCATGGAAGTTTGCATGCCCGACTATTTCAGTAAAATTGCATAGAAATAGAAAATAACATGATTTGGGATATTACAGAGTCCCATGACCTAGGGAGACCATTCAAGGTGGTCATCACAACTTCTCCATTTTCTATGTCTTCTCCCATAACTTCAAGATGTTCCTTGATTTGAGAGACCCTTGTAAAGTATGACCGTATGGTCTCTGCATTCTGGATCTTCACATTCTTCAACTGGTTTTGCAAGGTCATCTTCGGATTTATATTCTTTCCTTCAAATAGCTTGGTCAAGGAATCAAACATCTCTTTAGGTGTCTTTAAGGAAGACACATGCGGTACAAGGTGATCCTTGATAGAATCAACAATAATGCTTTTGGCCTTGACCAAGTTCTTCTTGTGTAAGGATTTAGCCTCATCTCCCTCTGGAATTGGAACCTCTTCATTTATGTAGGTGTCCAATTCATTGTCTTCAAGGACAAGTGAAATCCTATACTTCCATGCTCAGAAGTTATCAACTCCTTCAAGCTTATCCTCAAGCTTGGTGTGGTGAGACATCTTTAATGAGAAACTCAAATGGAAATACAAAAATTATATCTTACCAATTTCAGATGCCTGAGCTGGATTTGGAGTTGGTTTTCTGCAGTTTTGGTTTTTCTGTTCCAGAGTCAAACTAGGGTTTGACTTTCCCGGACTATTACCCAACCAAAAACTTCGATCTTGGTCTCAAAATTTTAATTTTGAGGAGGAGAACAATCCTATGCTGATTGCACTCCAAAATTCCACTTATGTGAAAAACCCTAATTTCCCGCAGCAGCGACATGGCAAAAATTGAAAATGCTCAGAATCAAATTCTGCTTCGGTAGAAAAATGCGCCCTCCCAAGGCAAGTTAGCCTAGCCTCCTTTTCTTGATGATTTGTGGAGAGAGACCCAAAAATTAAGAAGCCCTAGCTTCTGCAACTACACTATTCCTTCTTCTCAGTTTGGCTCTGATACCACGTCAGATTTTTATAATTTTATTCAATATGATCTAGGATCTTATTTGAGAGAATAACATGCACAACAATAATCACAAGAGACGAGACACAAAGATTTTCCTTGGGGAAACCATAAAGGAGAAAACCCCGTAACTTCCTTAGATATAGAATGATCACCAATAGCAAAAGTAAAGCCCAAAATATGGAGATGTTCTTCAACAACTTTTCTCTCTCCTACTTGTGCGAACTTGTCTTTTCTCTCACTTATGCGAACTTGATGAGTGAGTGAATGGATAAATGAGAGAGGCACCCTCTCTATTTATACTTTATCTTCACTTGACTTTTCCCTCAACTAGACAGGGCCGACTTCTCTAGGAGAGTCTAATAACCCATTTACAACTTAACTTTGGGGTCTAATGCCCCGACATACAATGGAGGGTTAACCTTAAGGACTTTACATGACTTAAATACAATAATGAATCTCTCGAACGGAGGAACAGACATCTCCGTTGGAGTTACAATACGATATGAAATATACAAATGAATATCTTCCGAAGTTACAATTACGTTAACACATTTGATAGATATGGTCCTGAAGAGGAGAGTGATTCTCTCCAGAGTACTGATAGGAGGCTCAGCCAGTCCAGTGATGGTGCATACGAGCAGTTGGATGAGACTCAGGTAGAGTCTCAGGCTTCAGAGTTTTAGTTCGAGGTAGAGCATTTGTTTCGGAGATTGATTCCAGAGCAGGAGGGAGCTGTTGCAGGAGTCAGAGACGAAGATAGTGCTGGTGACCTTCCTCGTTAAGAGGGAGTGTTAGAAAGTTAACTCTGAAGGTCCTCTTTATAGTTTTGGTGTTGTGTGATAAAGAGGACATGTAATTTGTTCCTTGGGTATATTTATGTATAAAAGTGAGTTATATATAAATAAATAATGTTTTGTACTTTATTGTATATGGTCTCACTTAAAGATATTTAATAATTAAAGTGAGTTATTATTAAATAAGGGTGCATTAAGTGAGGACCCTGTTGACCACCAAAACCAACTAGGTGGACAACGATGTACCACGCACATGTTGGATGTGCCTTGAAGATAAGAACGAAGTATTTAATGATTATATCAAGCGAGGCAACTCTTCTTCTCTTCTTCTCTCTATGAAATTTCCACACCCCTACGACGGATTTTGTAAGGATATGTCAGCATGAAGGTCTAGTTTTTTTAACTTAATCACCTCATACTTAGTCATTAGGGAAGTCCTTTCATCGAGTGTTTTTTCACTTGGATAATTAAAATTTCTTTTTAGAGATTTTAATTATTTGAGTTTTTCACTCAAAATTACCTCCAAAGTGCTGAAAGGTGTTCTAGTGATCAAGTCCATGGGGTGATTGGGCCCTAGGAATGTTCTATATTACCATGCTAGACATTATCCAGAGTCTTGCAGAATTTCATTGTTTTGCCTAGGATTTTTTAAATTTTGGTGATTAAAAATTGTCTCTCAGCATACAAAAGTTGTATTAAAAAGAGGGTTAAATGGCATCTAATGCCCATGAATATGGGTATGGGTACTCAAAATCAATGGCATGAGTCCCCCTACACCCTTGGACAAAGTTTGAAGTCATTCAGACAAGTATTGTTAAGGTTTGGGTCACATTTTCCAAAGTCAGTCAAGGAAATTAGGAAAATTGGCAATTAATTAGAGCCAAATTTTGGAAAAGTGACTATAGTCACTTGGGGTGGCCAAGTAAAGGTTCTAATGTTTATATTAGGTTCCTAAGATAAATTTAAGATCCAAAGGCCCCCCCCCCAAGCAAACATGTAACAAGTTTTGAGTTGCCGACTCTAGGGGGGTGCCCCCTTCTCTCTTTGATTGGTTGGGTGAGCTAAAGTCAATGGAAGGGGCCCCACTATGGTGGTTTCCTCCCCATTTGACATAGCAATAAGGTTAAAAGCATTAAATTGGGGGTTTCTCTCCCCATATTTGAGATCCCAAACCATGGTTTTGCCCTCCTTGAGCAAATTCACCCCCCTCTCTTGGGCCCCCCTCTCTTTCTTGTGACACTTGTCTAGCAAGCAAAGAGCCTCTCTCTTTCATTTTTTCTATTTAAGGAGGCTTCCCCTCCTCATTTGGGTTACAATTTCTCATGCTCTCACTCTCTTGCTCTCTCTTGCTTGCATTTTGCTCTCATTATTTGAGATTACTGTAATTTCCATCCATTGGGCATTTTCAATAAAAAACTTTGGAGGAGATCTTGTGTTGTTGGGTGGTGACTTGCTCTCGTTTTCTCAAGTTCTTTCAAGTACAAGTGAGGCCAAAGAGGCAAACTATTTTGCCTTGGTAAGATTTTCTTAGTTTATGTAGATCTTATGAGTTTTTTTCTCTTGTATTCAAGAACTTTAAGCATTTCTTAGTTGAATAGTTTGATTTCTGCAATCATTGTGAGAATCTCACCTCTCTTTGTGTTTGTTTAGCTTATCTTTCAAGTTGCAGGTTATCCGGATTGAAGAGTGGGTTTTTTTGGTTAGATGCCCCACTTCTTCAACCATTTAAAGAGCAAAAAGCACACTAACTCCTTAAAAAATTTCTGCATTTTTCTTTATCTTTACTTGCATCTTCAAGTCTATTTAAATCTTCATTTTACAAGTTATTTGAAGCCATTGATTCTATAATTTTTACTACATATCTTGAGCAAATGTTTTACACTTGTATGCAAGGTGTCCCAAAGTGATTTTGGGCATCTTTTACAACATTTTACTTGCTGATTTTTTACAGGTTTAGGGTTTTACAAAGGATAACTCTGTCAAAATTTGGGCAGAAAATAGTGCAAAGAACCCCCAAGGGTCACCACTTCAAAACCCATTGCCTCAAAGTGGTCAAATCCTCATTATCTTTCTCATTTTTCTTTATCTAAAGGTGCTGAAATTTATGTCCTTGTAACAAGGACAAGAGAGTCTCTTGGACTTGATTCTTTGTTTGATTTTCAAAACTATATTTGAGGTATATATTTTGGCCATCCCTTGCATGCAAAGGAAGTTGGGCTTGCCCACCCTTGTGTTGCAAAGTGAAGACGGGCTAGGGCTTGTTATTTTCCATTATTTACTTTTAATTGTTTGCCCCATCTCTTCTTTAGGAAGACAGTTGTGTGGCTAGGTTCACATTTGTTATTCTTTGAAATTTGCCATCCATTGCATGCAAAGAAAGTTGGGTTTGCCCACCCTTGCATAGTAATTGAAGAAGGGCTAGAGTAATTAGTTTTCATATCCGCAAGTTTATTTTTTGCCCCACCCTTTCCATTTGGAAAGTGGATTGAGTGGCTAGGATTAGTTTGTTTTCTAGCTTTACTTTATTTTTTTTGTCTGCACCTTGTAAGTGATTTGGCTTTGCCATCCTTGCAATATCGTGTTAGCTAGCATTTTTATTTCAAGTATTTGCTTATTTCCTTTTGCTTGCACTTCACAATCGAATAGGCTCTGCCTTCGTTGTGATATCGCGCTTGGCTTGTTTTGTTTAATATTTGCTTTAAGGATAAAATTTACCACAAGCCCCGTTTTTTGCTCAGTATCCTCTCCCCCCGCCGGTTCGACCGGTCTAGGGTAATGAGAAAGAGGAAATATTTGTGTTGGCTAGTTTAATAGGCATCCAGATAAGTATCTTCATTAGAAAGGAGAAAAATAGGCTTGACCTGTGGAGCTAGTGGGGTAGAGGCCGTAGGGGGCTTCGTGGCACTTTGTGTTCTCTAGTTGAGCACCCAACAAGTTTCGAGTTTGACTCGTGGAGCTAGGTGGGAACCTTGTGTTCCCATGTTGAGCACCCGGCATTCTCTCTCTAATCGAAGGAGATAGTCTCTTGGGGTAGACATCTAGAATAGTTTATTTCTTTGCAACAAACACCTTAATTCCCTAAGTCAAAGAGAGACATAAAGTTTACTGAAACTTACAGAACCACTTGCATAACATTGTTACAATCATTTACATTTCTCTACTTTGCAATCACTTTATTTTAACTTACTCATTTATTGGAAGTCATCATTTTCTTGAATATTTGTTGAAGTCTATGTTGCAGGGGTACCCATCCCCAGGGGCTGATTCGCGTCCCCGTCTCGGAAACTGTCCCCAAGTCCTAGAAACCGGGTCGGGTACTTCATCGACGTTCCCTGAAGTCCCCGCCAAAGTCCCCAAGTATCGGGTACTTCTGGCCCAAAAACAAGAAACTTTGCTCATTTTGGGGACTTCGGGGAAACTCCAGTATGTGAAAATTATAAAAAAAATTACCTTTATGAAGAGGGACGTGGTAGGCATGGTTTCCCCTACCCTCTTAAGACCCCACAGGCCTATCCACTTCTCCCAACGCAGAGTTCTGTCTTGACTTTTGTTGGATCCTGCGAGAGGAGAGCTTGTTGCGCAAAGGAGATGATACAGGTAGAGGAGAGGCAAGACAAGCTTAGGTTGTCTTAAACTTAAACATTTTGTGCTTTTAAGTTAATGACATGGCACTATCTAGCTTGGAGGGGCTGGTATCTATTCTTAGACTGTTTCTTCTAGAAGATTGCCTTATTCTTTTATGACTCCAGATCTTGTCATTAGATTTTTATTGGCATAGTTTGTGTTAATTATTGATCCTTTGTGCAAGTTGTTCCAATGTTGTTGCATAGACCGTATTCTTTGTCCTTCATGAATGATAGAAAACCTACTTTGTTGATGTTTGTGCAGACATTTCTATGCATGTGTATATTTCTAATTTTGAAAAACCAAAAACTCCATCAACTATACTTATGTTTATACTTAAGATTCATATGTAATTCCCACTTTATATCAATGATTTATGAACTTTGAAGCAATGTGCATGTTAATTGTACTTGTTAATTATTGAAATTGAATACTAGTGAAAAATAAAGTGATTTAATTTTTTATTTTATATATATATATATACCCCTGACGTACCCAAGTCCCTTGTTTCAAAAAGTGGCATCCCCGTCCCTGTCCCTGTACCCAGGTTTCCTGGTAACTTAGGTTGAAGTAAATGAGTTGATGCTTTTGGAAAATTATTTGAAGTTGATTATTGTGACTCCATAGCCCGAGTAGAGATGACATTGGTCATTTTATTGTTTCTCTCTTTCATACATTACTGGTTGATTGTTAAAGGATTTGCTTGACATTGAAATATTTGCATCACTGCACGTTGATTGTCATTTTTGTAATTTACAACTCCCGTAAAACATTCTTCAAAAAAGAACTTAGTAAGTAGGGACTACCCCCCTTGGCCTTTAGGAGTTGTGGTCTAAACGAAGGAGTTTAGAACCAAGGTGACAATGGGTTCTCAACTTATAAGTTGCCCTTACCAACACACACAGCGGTTGGGAGACTTACCCGTGTCCAAGTGTGGTTTAGGCAGCAACATACCCCAGATCTTGTAAATGAATCTCAACCACAGGTTAGGTGGTTATAGAAGTAGTTACAAATTTTAAAGTATAAAACTAGGGTTAAAAAACAAATTAGAGACACCATGAACGAGGAGAGAGAGAAGAGATTGAGACTGATAGAGAGAGAAATACCCTAGAAGACTGGCACATTTCCCAAGACAGGGAGCAATATTAATTGCAGAAAGTGCTGCAGGATTTATTGCACCTGTCAAATCCCTACAATGCACATGTGAGGCACATAAATCGAGGTAGATCCGTACAACTATTTTGACAGTGTCGTACAACATTTATTGCTGCCGTGGCACGATTCTCAAAGCAAGAAAAACGTACATAACCGTACGACACGTGTGCAAACCGTACAGTTTTGTACCACACGTGTGAAAGTACAACAGATATGTACAACAACAGTTTGGCACAAAAATCAAGGCATTTGCAATAGTTTTGGGTGATTGAATTTGTCAGTAAGGGTTGGAAGAAAAATATTTTCTGTGTTGGAAAGAAAATTTTTGAGATTCTCCTTTTAATGATAATTTTCTCTTTGTAGGGTTTTCCCCAGGAGTTGGGGTTTTGCCCGGTCTTTGACCAAAATTTCCTGTGTATTCATGTGTGAATGATTTGCTTCAATCTTGGAAGGTTCTTGAGTTGGTGGTTTTGTATTTTAACTTTAAGAAGTAAATTTTTAATCATAAACCCTAGTTTCTCAAGTGTTTGACATAACGTGTAAATGGAAAGTTCCATATTTATGTCATTGAATTTCTTCATGGAGATATTACCGGTACCTTAGTGGTATATTTGGAAGAATCCCCTTCCCTTTTATCAACTCATCTCACAATAATTTAAAATTGACCAAGAGCATATTGTAAAACATTTCTTTCAACACTACAACAACACTCAATTCGACTCCATTTTTCAGCACTGGTCTTTGATTATTATCAGTACAATCATTTGCTTTAATCTATCATGTGTTGAATGGTTATTTAAGTTTTATGTTGCTTATATTGTTTTAATTCCAATACTTGCAATCTCTTGTTTCAATTTTTATTTTTCATAAACAAATCCTAAACAACTTACTCATCTGCAAACCATCACCTAAAGCTTAATCAACCTTAGTAACTCTTAGGGTCTATCCCCTTTGGCTTCGTTAGGAGTTTTGCCTAAACGAAGGAGTCAAGATCAAGTGACAGTACTTGACTCGAGATTTGTCCCCAAGGATGCACCTAGTGGCGTGAATATTTCTGCCACGTTAATCTCGAGGTGCGTGAAAGGAGGCAACACTTCCTATACCAAAGATTAGAATAATATGCATATAAACAAGTAAAACATACAAATCCTAGATCTCAAGGCATAAGCAATAAATAAATGAAATTGAACCCAAATCATTTATCCTACTAACCGACAACAGTTCTTCAAAGGCCAAATTAACACAAATGCAACAAATAGAAAAAACTACACTATTACCTCATAAACCATTGACGATGTTCATCCACACACAATTGCAACACACCGTAGACCTCCAAGGCCTCTTTACTCAACTCATAAAAGATATTACAATAGCCTAAATCCTGAGGACAGGTTCCACAGTCCAACCATCAAGAATGAGGAGGGGCCTTCCTTAAATAGAAAAAGAGGGTGAATTGAGCTCAAGGGGGTAAATTGCCTTGTGTTGAGAGAGGTTGAGATAATTGATGGTGTACTGGGGGTGAGTTAGAGTGATTAAGTGAGGTTGTTTCCACCTCTCAAGAGTTTAGCCACCATCGCACTCAACAAATAGCACATCTCCCTCAAGAATGCACCCCTCTCAGGGATGAATGCACCCCTCTCAAGGATGAATGCACCCCTCTCAAGGATGAATGCACTCCCCTCATGTTGAATATCTCAATTACATCAATTGGATGCTGAATGAAAGACTTGGTCCCTTCCTAACTCGACCTTGAATTCTAATCAATTTGCCACCACTAAAGAGGACTTAAACATGTCCTAGACAAACTTCCTTTAATTTTGGGATCCTGATTTTCCCATTATTTTTTCTTTTTTGGCTTTTTTAATTCACTTTTCAAGAGAAAATGAAATTAAGTGATAAATATTCACTAATTTCAATCTCAAAGTGGGTACATAGGTAAAGTGGGTGCTCTGAATTAGAAAACGAGCACCCCCATGGCAAATTTTGCCTCCTTGTACCACTTTTATGATTTAGTGAATTTTTACAATTAAAATACCCCTTTTTGCGAAATTGTTTTATGAATGGAAAACTAAAAAAATCCTAGGAGAGACTTAATGCATGTCCATAAGACTAAAAAATAATGATTAGCATGGTAATATACATTGCCACTAGGATTTCATAACCACCTAAGGCCTAACCACCAGGACAATTACTCCAGCTATGGAGGATTGAGTGAAAAACTAAAAAATTATAAGTCGCTGAAAAGCGATATATAATTAACAAGGAAAAAACACTCTAGAGTAATTGTACTGATGACCAAGTCTAAAGAAGGCCAAGCATTTTACAAAATGTCATCATGCTATGTCATTTGTTACAATTCCCCCATGGGATATGAACATGCGTGAAAAACAAAACTAGGCCAAAAGATGGTCTGCTGGACTTCTGAACATCTGATAATGAGCAAGTAACTTGTTCAAACTCTGGTGGCTCAACTACAATTCCATCCAAGTGCAACGTGGGTGGTAACACTGCCAACAGTGTTCTTGCAAAGGGGATGACTGAGGATGAATACCTAAATATTTTTCTACTCTTTGTGCTATTCATTGTGTCAACATCCTACATAGAGACATTAACAACATTGCATAGGTTGGGAATATTTCAAATGAAGGTGTGTATTTGATAAGCCTCTTCAAGGAGGCAATGGAGGAGGTGGGCATAGAAAATCCGAAAATGTGGTGCAAACTGTAGCTAATACTGTGACCAACAATGTACTTACAAAGGGGATGATTGAGGATGAGTACCTAAATATTTTTTGTACTCGTGCAACTAATTGTGTCGACATCTTACTTAAAGACCATAACATTGCACATGCTGAGAATACTTCAAATGAAGCAAAAACAATTTACAATTTCATTATTAATCATTCTACATCTATAACAATGCAAAGGAAAAATACCACTTTATAGGTTGTGTTATCACATATATAGTAGCCAGGCTACCATATTCTAGTTTTTAGACACAGTACATTTTTTCAGCCAGATCTCTTACATATGAGATGCTGAGATGAGCAGTTTTGACGGATCATTATTGTATTAGTGGACTATTCTACTCTCCCATGTCAGGACTGAGTCTTAGGACACTCAGATTTGAGGACCGATGTAGCCATTTAGTCATTACAGAGCAATTATTGATGCCCAGTTATATATCAGTGCTTTCTCATTGGACAGATGGTCTTTTAGATGGATTATATTGCATGATTATGACTCGGCTTTTTATATTGTGTTATGGTTATCATTGCTCTTATACTCATTTTTGTGACATGTATTGACATGTGGTGTCATGATCTGGCGGTCATAATTACATGGACTTGGATGTATTTTGTATTATGTATTGATGTCCCTACTTAGACTTGGAAGTTCTTGATCTATCCTCATTGGTTTTACCCTCCTTAGGGAGAATAGAGGTAGTCATTCCCACCATTGTTTTGGCTTCATCATTCACTATCTCCACCCATCCATTACCTTCCAGTTTAGTTTTCAACCCGACTGACTTCTTGACTTATGGCATGGAGGATTTTTGCCCCGCTAGAACTTTTGTTGGACAAACCTCCCTGTTTATATTGTGTCTCGGCTCCGAGATGGTGACAAAACTTGCCTTTGGTGAGTTGGATTGTATGCCTAAATCATTCTGGTCAGTTGTCCCGATGTTTGGCACTGCGCAGAATTCCCCCTGGTCACTTGAGATGTTGTTGGCTAAAACTGAAAGCTCATGTACTACTTATATTGAAAATATTATATATGCGCCCATGGAAAATGAAAATGCTAAACTGTGTTTCTTAACATATGTAAAGAGGGCAAGAGCAATGAAATGCTAAAATACCCCTTGAAGGGTATAAGAAAAGGTCCAAAAAAGCAATGGTTAAAAATATGTTATATCCAAATATTGCTGACCTTATAAAATAAATATGTCCCGGATGAAAGTTGCGATTAGCTATGCTTTTAAGCATTGGTGAAGTCCCAAAGGGTCATATAGGCCAAAAAGGCCATGGAAATAAAATTGATGATCCTAATGAAACTGGATCAAGTTTGATGTAGTCATGATGCCTAAGTTGAATAAGCACTCTCTAAACAATTCAACCATTTGTGAGGCACTGCCATTCCCTGTGCTGTTGTTTGTCCGGCATTGGTTATAGTGAGTATTCCCTTTCCATATCCAAAGTGTCATGATGTTAAGTAGGAAGTCATCCTTTGCCTTAGCCTTGTCAATTTCATCCTTCACCCTTCACTAGCAAATTGGCTACAACTATGAAGTGAGTATAGTCCTGAAAGTCTAGTCTAAGTAATAATAAATAAAGCCTTATATATGTATTGGTTGATGTACCGCCAGTGAAATGACTGCTACTTGTTGTGATTGTTGCTTGAATCAGTTGTAGAGAATGTCTTAGCCTTTTAACACTTGCAGCAGATGGATGATAGTCTGAGTTATTATTGGTGTCTGATCATTTAAAGATGGTAATATTGTTTATTGGATATGGTTGATGATCAGATAGAGACCTGTGAGGGGTATGAGTATACACCTTAGATGGATTTGGACTCTTTGAGTCTAATGAGACAGTTTATTTCCAGTTTTGGGCACTTGCAGATATGATCAGGCTCATTCTGCCTCTTTGATGCCGTTTTTCTTCACAAGTTGATATGTCTGAGCATGGAGATGTTTCAGTTGGATCTCCTAGGGCGTTGTATGGGCATAGGGGGTGCAACCACTTGTTTGTACCATAGTACCCACATCCCAGAGAGCCTGGTGGGCTCAGTTTGATAACGCAGGCACCCTAGGAGGCAGTTTTGGCAAGTTCACATTTCCCGAGGTAGATTAAAAAATGATTAAATGGCTATTGAAGAAATCGATTTGGGCTACTGAGGCAAGGGAATGACATGGGATGAGTCATAATGATGAAAGTGATGTCTTCCACACCTTCTCCAGCAGTTACAGCACCTGATTGGGCCCACACCTATTTTTGGGCATTTTTATAATATTTTCTAGAGCTTTTGGGAGGCTCACGATTTCCTCAAGGAGGCACAAAGTCAAAGAATTAAAATATTATATTATTTTATTGTGCCATGAGGACACCCAGAGGGAGTTAGGCAACACTCCATGGACCCACCATGTGCTTCATTTATTTCTTGTTGAGTGGGATACCCTCTTTATGGGTGATTTAGTCCACTTTGGTACTTTATGGTTATATTGATCCATGTATTGTATGTTGAGCTCATCTCAACCATTGATTAGAATATTTTATCTTTTAATCTTAGCCACTCGTTTTGAAAGTGGTTAGGATTCGGTTATGATTGTGGTTCTCTCATTTCTATTTAAAGGAGAGAGCGTCTCATTTGTAAGGGGTCTTTGGCTCTTGGATCTGAATAATAGAAAGATTTTTCCGTGGATATTTTCTGGATCTGCTTTGCATCTGATGTTCTCAAATGGTGATTGGATAGTCTTCTGCTTCCTAGCATTGTGGAAATTCATGTGAGATCTATATTTTTTTGCTATCATTGTCTTGTCTACAGGAGGGCGTTTTGGCTGGAGCGTTTTTTCAGGGGGACCTCAACTCGTTCGGTTATCTTCGTCTTGGATTAGGGGGTTTTCATTAGTGTCATTGTGATCTATGATTACTTTTTTTTACTTTCCTATAGAATTTAGTTTCTTTATCTTGTCTCAGCAAATCTAATATTGTTGGCGTTTGCTCATGCAGGGTAGGGGGCGCATTGGTGGCTTGGGGATTACATCCGTCATAGAAATCACTTGGATCTTTCAGAATTGATCGAGATAGCAAGGATCATCACTGTTAAGACTTCTACAAGCATTTCCAGGTACGATCCAATAGGTAATTCTCTTCTCTTTAACAGATCTGAATCCATTGTACCTGTTTTCCTTCCATTTTTTTGAAAACCCTTAAAATACTAAAAAACCCTTAAAAAATACTAAATCCGGGAACCGTCCGATCTTTGGCCAAACCATTGCTGGGTTTCATAGATCGGGCCTCCCCTTCATTGAATCTACTGCAACGCTGGTCAAATTCCTGCTGGTTTGACCTAGATCTGAATTCTAGTCTGAAAACTACATAGCGCCCCCACTGAAAATTTGACCTGCTAGAGTTTTGGCTTTTTCTGATTTCTGACTTCATAGACTGATAAATCGGGCCCCACATCGTCCAAATCACCCCCAACGCTGTCCAGATTCATGACAGTGTGACCTAGATCTGAGTTTTAGACTGAAAACAACCCTAGCGCCATCAATGAAAAATTGGACCTTTCTGGAGTTTACTGTTTCCGAAATCTGACAGGCTAGGCTGATAGATCAGGTCCTAAGCACTCCAGAACACCCCTAAGGCTGAGCTAGATTCAACCTCCTTGCCCTAGATCTGAAGAAATCAGTTTTTCACCCTCTCATCCTCAATCATCAACTTTGACTTTTTCCAAATTTCTCTAAACCAAGTGTGTAGATCAGCCTCTCTTGGTCCCATTTCACCTTCAACGCTGAGCTGGTTGTTTGCTGGTGGCCTCAGATCTACAGATCTGTCTCCTCCAACCCTAGCGCTAGACTTCCTTGACTGAATTTCTGCCCAAACTGAGCCATCCAGACCAAAACACTTATCTGGGTCCACAGATCAGGGTCTACCCTAGGTGGGTTCACCTCAACGCTGGATGTATACTGACTCCATTGCCCAATGCACGAAAGGCATTGATCTCCCACCCCTAACGCTAGCCCTGAATTGATCTTTTCCCCTTGAAATTGGCTGTTCCTTGATGACTCAGACAATCACACTTGTTCACCTTCTTCATTAAGTCTGTCAGCGATGTACTATATAGTCCCGACTATTTTCCTGCCCACCCTGCCTCGATTACGTTTCTCAAGGCAGAGATCATCTTCTTTAGTTTGCTAGTACCAAAACCCTGGATCTAACCATTTCCCCGAAGGTCATCCAATTACTGCTTTGGATCAGCCAATACATTGCCGAGGTCCTGATCCATTTACTGAATCCTACTATAGATCTAGAGTTTCTGAACATCTTACACCTTACGTACCTCAAAGTGCATTTGATCTGTTCTGGTGTCCAGGTCTGATCTCTCTTGTCAGGAGCAGATCCGGGTCTCCCCCATTGTTGTCTTGGACTTAGATAACATAAAGCGAAGACTGCCTTGATTGGCGTGACAACCATCCATTTGGGAGTCTAGGCAGTCTTGGTTCCACCTCCCTAGTTGCTTGCCCCTCTACCATCCATCCTGGATTCACCATACATAGGCAACTACAAAGTTGGTGATAACAGGTTGTTTGCGGTGCAAAGATCAGATTCACAATCACCTTTCTTATGTTTCAATTCCTTTAAAACCATGCCAACCACTTAGAGAGAGGAGGTTTCCCATTGAATAATGAAAGTATTGGAAAGAATTGAGGACTGGTCATGGTACAGAAGTTGGGACCTTATTATTGGTTTCTCATCTAATTAAGTTTTGAAGGTGGGTGTAGGATACAGTGACCATAATAAATTCTTTGTGGATACTCCTTTATATATTTGACATGAGTAACCAGGTTTGCAGGATGTTTAATGAGGGATGGACCAGATGAGGGACTCACAAATATTGATAGTCAAGTAAGGAGTTATTCAAGCATCTTCTCTCTAGAAGACAACAAAAAAATGCAAAAAACAGTAGAGACATATAAAAGTGAGGGTGAACCCTCAAACATGCAGTAAAGAACACCCCTGCAAAGAAAGACAGAGAGAAAGGGGGGTCACAGTAAGGAAAGCAAGACAGCTGATTGACTTCTAATCATATGTAGAGAATTAAGGACCATACGATCTATATTATTATTTTTACTCATCTTTAGTTTTGTGCTTGGATATATTTCCACCTTTATTATTTTTTATGCTATTTTCAGATATAGCATAGATATGGCTTTTCTACATTTCCTCCTTTTTCAGTACCAGGTAGCAATGAATCCTCCAATTCTATAGCCTACCTTTGGTTGTTTATGGACATTGATAGTATATCTCTCTTACAGCAATCATGTAATGAAGTATCATGGAACAATGATGAAAAAATTCTCAATGTTCTCAATATGAGCTGCACAATCAAAAGCCTTCATTGTAATTGTAATCTAATGCTAGTACTCATTATTTCAGTTTACAAGATTATTACAAACTTCAATTCTTGTAGGTCTAGGTAATCTGTTTATCTTTGTATTATGTATATGTTCTATAAAAAGATTACTATGCAATAATTTTTTCTATTTCAGAATGACATTTTCAGCATCATATTTAGTGCAATTCAAAGGATACAATTGATACACATCTCTTCTAGAAACCCTTGTAATTGTGATATTCACAGTAGAAACACAAACCTTCATAAATCACTCGTTCCATATCTTCCATAGCTTCATGAATTCTCTCTTTTTTCTCAGGGACATTGATTTTTTCTTCGGTCCTTACAAACTTTTGTTCAGCAGCCAGTTCTGCCATTTTATGTATTGCTTTTCTTCGCTCTGATTTTGCAGTTGTTTGATCTTTGCTCAAGATGCTGAAGTGCACTGATCCTTTTTGTTTTGATGCAGTAGCAAGAGAGGCCTGATCCTTCTGGGCAGCAACAGATGCTGGATGTGATTCACTTAGAAGTTGTATTCGGAGTGTAGGGGTACGGGCTCGAGAACCTTTAACCATAAAATTTTCAAGAGAAGCATAAGGAACTTTCATTTTCAAAATTTCCCTCAAACTAGCGTAGTTAAACAGTATCTGGTCTTATAGTAGTTTCCTTACCATCTGCCCTCAATTGGACCCAAACTGGTGCCATTCGTTTGTATTCATGTAAAACATTGCCAAATGAATCCTGTCAAATTCATAACCAACCATATAACAGCATTGTTTTTCTTAGCACATGTAGCAAGAAATGAAATAACAATGAAAAACTGAGAGGAGAAGAGATGACACACTCACAAGTATGCTAATACACTGCGATTCATGTCGTAATTTATATGGTTGAAATTGACTTCTGCTGACATTGTTACAATCGGTATCACAAGCTGCCTCATCCTTATCCAATGGCAAGATTACATTACCATTCTTACCCTATATACCACAAAAAATTGGATGAGAAGAGTACAAAGAGAAAGCGATACTCCTGTGCCAATAAATCTCTAATAATCATTCATAACCATAATGCTTTTTGTTTAAAACCCAACAAAAGAGAGCAATAGTTCAGACTGCTTTCAGCCATGAAAAGATAGTCATTGCAGAACCAGATGTAAATCACACGCTATTAAACTCAGTCTGGAATGACTCTCAAATGGAATAGAGTTAATGTAACAAATGCATAATAGGAAAGGTTCTTATCTCGAGGACTTCAATTAAATCACCTCCTTGTCTCCCTATTAATAGATATCCAAGTGTATAAGGAGATGATATAGTAAAAGAGCCTATTAATGTAGTCATAGATCTGATGTGCCTAAAATGCATTCTTGACTATTCAAGATAATGTGAGCCTAATTTTGACTTCTGTTAACATAATTGTCTGCAAGCACAAATATAAAGTTTAATAATTACAAATTGAGTGACGACCTTGTAGGAATAAATTTAAAGAGGCCCATTCAAGCAACAATGGAGAAAGTAAATTGCAGAAACCTTAGTGCCTAGCAGCATTACATTACATGCCCAAAAGTTCTAACTATGAAAAAGAAAGTAATTCAGATCTATGGCTTTGTACAAAAGGATAAAATAAGGAGAACGTGCATAAAGATTTTAAATGAAGAGAATCTTCCTTTCAATCAAGCTCAGATGATATATTCCTCCTGATATAGGCACACAACGACAATGAAAATATTCACACACAAGAGACCACAAGAAAGAAAGTATGCAAATATAAGGAGAGGGGAGTTTGCTGTAATGTACACATGTGTACTTTTCATTGTCTTATCTGTTTTACACAACAAAATTGTGGGAGAGTGATTCAGCTTGACCAATTCTCCAATAAAATACAATAAAGTAGATGACTTATCAATTTGGATTAAGCTACCTGTTACCCCTTTTTTTAGCAAGGGATGACATATTGATCAGTTGTTTCTGAGATGGGATCTGTGGCTTCTCCATCAGTCATTGATCAGAGATCCTTTCAGTATCTTCAGATGGTCCATGTGCCTTGGATGAGTCTAGATGGTGTTAGATGCACTAGTGTTGTGATATTTCTTACCCTCATTGACACTTAGAATGTTTGCTTATATGATGATATGATTTCATGGGATGTTACTTTTATCCTTGTATAATGATTCATAGCACTTAAAGCTATCACTCATTACTTATTTTAAACTTGGTGTTATCATTATTCTGCCTTAGAAGTGTGTCATTCCAAAGGTTAAGATGCACCCAAGTGAACTAAGTGAGTGCTTTCACCCATTTCACAACATTTTTCCTAGCCACTTTTCATTTCACTAGCCAGTTCATCCATCCCCTTCATTTTCCCCTTTGGAAGTGATTTATCATTGACAATCATCTAAGGTCTCATAACTATTCCCATGTGTTCATGCCTCAATAAAGCTAAAAGAGTCTAGCAGGGTCACTGGTATGGGATATATTCCCCCTGCAAAAAAGCTAGGTTCCCTATGTCCTAGGTTATCAAATCCAAATCTAAAGTAAAGGGACTAAGCCAATGAAAAGGCTAAGAAATGCAAATAAATGAAAAAACAAAGCAAAGAACAGATTGTTGGTCATTATGTTGTCATTGATGTCACATGTTTGGTATGATGCTTGAGATCAGATTTGTGGGAAAGTCTGAAGAGTACCATGCTTAGTACCATGCTTAATATGCCAGTTTGAAGAAGTATATTAGACAAGTTCTAATTAGCCTAGCCTTTGTGAAACAGATCAGAAAGCCCTAGTGCTTAAATTGATTGGTTAATGACTATGTCATCTCGTGGAATGATCATACTAATAGCTCTGATTATGACAGTGATCGGATATGTCTATGATGAAGGAAGGGCTAGTCCACATCCGGAAATCTAAAGACAGCTTTCATCCTATGTTTGATGCCTAAGTCTGAGATTGACTTGAACAAGTGAACCTATGGTAGAAACTTCTTAGAAGATCTAATGGGGTCTAGAAGCACAATGTAAGGGGATTGTTGACCCTTTGTTACGGGTTATTGAAAGTAAAAGGAAAAACCTAGAAGACCAATTGGGGCTCTTCAGCCAAATGTTACTCATTTATAAGAAACATTAAAAATGTGGAAATTTAAACAAGTTAAGAAGCCATTATGTTTGCGAGAGTGGGCTTTGTAGCCCTCCTTGATGGGCTTTGTAAACCATGTTGGAACCCATTAGAAAGATTGTTCAAGGACAAGTTAAAAGATGACATGTTGGCCCCAAATGAAAGTGAATTAAAAGATGACATGTCGCCCCTGAAAAAAAGTAAACTAAAAGATGACATGTCAGCCCCCTAAATCACCAAAGACTAGTATAAATGCAAGACAACTGCGCCTCATTTTGTGAGTGGTGTTCTGAGCTAAGCTATGGGGAATCGCTCCTCCCCCTCACGAATCGCTCCCGATTCGTGCTCCGGGAGGAATCAATGAGGAATTGCGATTCCTCCCGGGAGCGATTTTAGGATTCGCGATTCCTAAAAAAAAAACGCTCCCTGATATTTCGGAATCGTTGAGGGAATCGCTTTGGAATTGACGCTCCCAGAGCGATTCCTCAGCCAAAAATACGCTCCCGAAAATGCTCCCTAACCGATTCCGCGTGAAGGAAAAAAATTCTCATTTTTTTTTTTGGAAAAAAAAATTGCTTTTTGATGGTTGCCTAGGGTTTAATTGGTGTTTATAAACACTATTGGCCTCTATTTGGACTCATTCTATTGCTCATTTGCTTGTTTTCATTTTTCTTGCTAGGGCTTTGAGTGGCTTTGCTAGCTGTTTGAGAGCAAATTTGTAGGAGCTTGGAAGGGAGATTGGAGGGGAAATTGAAAGCTTCTATTTGTGAGAGCTTGGAAGGAAGATTGAAGGCTTCCATAGAGACATTCAACCATCCTTGAAGAGCTAAGGAGGTAGGCTCTAAAAACCCAATCTTTGTTTGTTTTTGAAAAAAATATTTCACTATGTTAAAATTTTAAATCTTGTATGTGTTTTTTTCCTACCCTTTCCAATTTCTTCTTCTCCAATTTTATTGTAGGCAAGAAGTGATTCTCATATTGAATCAACAAGCATGATGGGTATGTGGTTTTTGTGGTTGGTTCCGATTCTTCTCATGATGGTGGTGGTGGGAAGTAGATTTGGTGGTGGCAATGATGAGGATGAAGAGATAGGGAGCCGCACATACCATGGAGAGGAGGAGGAGGAGGAGTAGGAGATTGAGAGTGACGAGGGGCCAAAAAAAGACACAACACCTTTGTGGAAGTATGTGACAAGCCTTGGGGGAGGGAGATGGGGTCGAACCACAAAGTTTACATGCCTTCATTGTAATAAAACTTACACAGGTTCATATACCCATGTGAGAAAGCATTTGTGTGGGATTATGCCATGTGATCAAGGTAAGGCTACTGGAGTCAAAACATGTGACAAAGTGCCAGGTAAAGAAAGAAACAAATACAGGATGGAAGAAGAGGCCGCTCAAAACAATTCTAAGAGATCAAGGGTCGAATATGAATCCCCACAAAGAATGTTTAGTGGTGGATCTGGATCATCATCCACCCATGCTAGTGGATTCTCCCATATGTGAAAAACATTATCGGATTTCCTTGACCTTGGTTGCAGAGATGATGTGGATGCAAAAGTTTACAGGTTTCTCTATGCATGTGATGTGCCATTCAATGTTCTTTTCTCACCCTATTGGTATGAAATGGTACAAGCCATCAATGGTGCCCCTAAAGGATATAGGAGCCCTGGGTATGACAAAGCTAGAACCGTGGGACTTGACAGGGAAAAAGCCAAAATCAATAGTGCTCTTGGAAAGTTTACAAATGATTGGTTGTTATATGGGGTATCCATTGTATCGGATGGTTGGAAAAATGTTAAAGGCAAGCCATTGATAAATATTCTTGGTGTGTCTGCTAGTGGTGTGGTCTTCCTTTCAGCTCATGACTACTCAGATCGCTACAAGACTGGTATCAATATTGCACAACCTTTACTTGACACCATTCAAACGATTGGGCCATACAATGTCATTCAAGTCATCACAGATAATGCTGCTAATTGCAAGGCAACAGGAGCAATCATTGAGGATAAGTATCCCAACATATTTTGGTTAGGGTGTTTGGTTCACACATTGAACCTTTTGATGCATGATATTGTTAGTTACCGATGGATTGGTGCCTTGTACAAGAGAGGTAAGAAAATGATAAAATTTATCACCAATCATAGCATGGCACACCACATTTTTCGCAATCACTCTAGGTTGGAGCTATTGAAGATTGCAAAAACTAGATTTGGTAGCTACTACCTCACCTTCAGGAGGCTTTTGAAGGTAAGAGAGGCATTGGCTAGTATGGTCTCAAGTGATTCATGGCAGGGATTGAAAGACAGAGTTGCAAGCGCATCTGATAGACATGCCTTTCAGGATGTGGAGGACACCGTTCTTGATGGTCATTTCTGGGCACAGGTTAAATATGTTCTACAGTTCACCAAGCCCGTTTATAATATGATTCGTTTTGCAGATACAGATTAGGCGGTGATTGGGAAGGTGTATGAGCAAATGGATAGCATGCTTGGTCATATCAAGGACATTTTTGAGCAAAGAGATGCAATCTTGTATGACCATATTCATAAACATGTGGTCAAAAGGTGGGATAATTTGAATGTTCCACTCCATGCCCTTTCATATGTCCTTACCCCAAAATATTATTCTCCATCTTGGTTGGCCCAACTTGCACTTGGTGGTGGAGTTAGGAAAAGACCACACACAGATCCAAAGGTGCAAAATGGGTATATGCTTGCATTAGACAAGTTGGTCCCTGATGAGGAGGAGTGTGCTCAAGTACGAAGCGAATTGAGCCAATACATCAGTGAACATGGAGTCTTTGGTACCTTGCATGCAACCAAAGATCGAGAGAGGTTGGATCCTATCCATTGGTGGAACATGTATGGCAATGGTGCCACATATTTGCATAAATTGGCGGTGAGGGTGCTTTCACAGGTTGGCAATAGTTCTTCTGCAGAGAGGTGTTGGAGCACCTACAACTTCATCCACAACGTCAAGAGAAATAGTTTGAATATAGAACGGGCCGAAATTTTGGTTTATGTGCACTACAACTTGAGGTTGTTGTCCCATTATTGTGAAGCGGCCAAGAATGATAGAACTTTTTTGACTTGGGACAACAATCCAGAGGAGGCTAATGTGGAGGATGGAGCCATTGCATTAGAGCACTTGGAGGATGAGCTATTGGGTGATCATGAGGGTGATCCTCATCCGATTCATACATTAGAGATGCCACCCCCAACCACCAGCAGGTTTACAGATGTAGGATTTTTTCCTTTAGCTTCACAACGTCCGACAATCCATGGGGGCCATTCATCTTCTTCTCGTGTTCCACGATCACTTCCACCAGCTCCTATTCCACCTAGAACACGAGAAAAAAAATTGGAAGTTTCTTGTGGCAAGAGGAAAACTTAGTAGATAGTATCATAATACTTTGTATTTCATGTTTATTATGGCCTACTTTGAAGTTTGAAGTTTGAACTTTAAATTGTTGACTGCATTTTGATTCTTATCATCTTATTATCTTACAACTCTTTGGTATTGAATATGATATTATGATGCTTTGTTTCATTTCATGGTTGATGTTATCTGTTAGAGTCTAGACTGTTAGAGTTTGTTGATGGAAAATATTATATGTTGAAATTTGAAGATTGATGTTGTTGATGATTGATCATTTGATGACAATGCTATAAGTCATAGCTCCTAGATGATTGATGTTATATGTGACATGTGTATTAATGGTTATATGTATGTTTTCTATAGCTAATTTGGTATAATACATGTTTTTTTTAATATATATGCATCAAAATATATAAAAATATATATTATATAAAAACGCTCCTGAAACGCTCCCAAATCGGAATCTTTTGAAAATTTCGCTTTTCACTCCCGCTCCCGCTCTCGCTCCCAACAGCCTTGGTTCTGAGGTAGCTTTATGAGGCAGAGAAGCAGGAGGGCCGATGAACAGGCTTGTAGGCCAAGGAGCAGGTTAGAGGGATGATGAGCAGGGTCACTGTGGTGGTAAGAGAAGAGCAGTGTCGAAGAATCTTTGAGGCAAGGAACAGGTCTGAAAATTTCTGAGGCAAAGGTCAAATCTGAAGGTGACTGTGAAGGAGTCCAAGGGTGACAGAAAGAAGAGTATGAATGCTACCACAGTTTGAAGGGGCAATAGTCCCAGTGTAACATCATGTAATATGTAATTGTGGTCTCTCTAGGAGAAGTGGGCCCCATGGGAGATGACATGTAGGCTCGAGTCTTATATTTGGTTAGTGACTTGAAAGGGTATAAATAGGGAGGCGGTCTCCTGCATTTATACACATCTCACACACTTTCTAAGGTGCATGAGAGAGAGAGACAGTCAGAGGAGGAGAGAAAGATAGCTGCTGGACATTTCTTATTACTTCTTTTGATCATCTTACTATTCTGAAGAAGTTTGCGGGGTTTTCTCCTTTATGGTTTCCTTGATGAAAATCTTTGTGTCTTGTGTATCTTTTATATCTTATGCATTTTGTTGTACTTGTTATTCTTTCAGATAAATATCCTAGATAATCTAATCAGATCTTAAGAAAATCTAACACTACATGCCTCTATTGAGTTTTATTTTGCAAGGTATAATATGTATGGTGTGTGTAGCCTGAGTGTTTTGGGGATGCGATGACAGTAATTGGCAAGGCATGGCCTTCTGGAATGCCCTGAGAATGAAATATTCGTTTAGAACTGTGAAAGCTGACAATGCCCAGGTTTACAGCGTTTTCAGAAATTGCTTAGGCCCATTTGTTTTCAAAAATTGCTGCTGAGCTTGGGATGAGGCCATCCGCACTAACAACACTGCATATCCATACCCTTCTGGAAGTTCTGTCCATAATGAGCAGTGCATGACAGTTGGAGCAGAGAGACTGGTTCGATATTGTTAGTTAACAATCCAATAAGTTTATGGATGGATGCTGGATTAAAAAGATACACGACCATCGAGCATATTTCAACATTTAGAATGCATTTTGAAATACAAATCTGGGCATTGACTCGCGAGTCAAACTTGCTGAGCCGAGTTAAAGTTGGTGATTTTCCCCAGTGAGACAACTTGCAAGCAGTCAGCCTGAATTAAACTTGCCCCGACCCAGATTAGATCATTGTGCTGCCGAGCCAAGTCAAACTCGCGAGTTTTCTGGTTTGACTCGCGATTCCTCTAACACTGATTTCAACAATCTGCACTTTAACTAAAACTTTTATCTTGCACGAATCTACATTGTTAATAGCCATATGAATCTGTGTTCATCTCTCATGGTTTGTTAGCAATTTTTTCAAAAATGTTAGGTGTAATTATGGAATTCACTACTTTTTCTTGTGGGCAACACCAACAATAAAATAAGAGTTAATGATTGGATAAAGCACACTTACATTAATTTTCAAATTCTCTAGTATGCAATATTTTTTTAAATCAACACTTCCAACAGGTTTATTTTTTTGTTTTGGTTTAAGAGATTTAGTTTTCAATTGCTGGTTTGTTTTACTTGAAAATTCATGACAGCAATTTTTCCAATGGATCATTTTTATTAATGGGTCATTTCACATGATTTATTTTCAAATTCCTTGCTTAATGATTTCTGATTCAATATTTGGTAACTTAGTTATTTTTTGGCAAATTTACTTGTGATTTTCTTTCGATGAGTAATAGTCCTTAAGAGTTTATCTAATGCATGAGTTAATTCATTTGTAATACATTCTTAACTCAATCTTAGATTTTTGAGACCATTGATCTATCCACCAATCAAGTATCCTGGTCACCTTTTGACTTAGTTTCCTAAGGGAATTCCCCTTTAGTGGTTCAAGCCACTTAGAGAAGCGAAGTAGGTGTAGGTGACAGCCTCCTTATTTCCATAATTGCACTTAGCTAGTACCCTTTGAGTCCTTGCAATTTGGGGTGTTAGTTTTTGTGGCAATAGGGAACATCAGTACCTCTGAGCCAGTTCTAAATATATTTTACAAAAGGCAGTATATGATGATTAATACAAGTACAATGTCCAACTGGATTGAAAGTGATGCAAGATTTATCTATTACCTGTAAATTAACAAAGCCTCGAAGATCATATTTTGGCACAAAAACAACAAGCCCCCTTTCAAGTATTTCTAATACCTGGAAAACAAAGGCAAGTCAGAATAGTAAGCACGGCGAAAGATATTCCCTGTGGATAATTCTCCAAAATAGCTAAAACAATCAATTTTGGAATAGGCTCTGAAATTCCCTTCCTTCAGTTACAGCAGTAATAAAATTGTAACTAACGGTTGCTCTATAGATGTCATATAGCTGATAAACTAGAATCAATTTCACCATCAAAGGGTTGTAATTTCGACCAGTCCTTCAAAACTTACCAAGGCATATTGTGCTTCAGCATGTTTCTGTAGGTACATCAAAAGATGCAACTCACTGCACTGTTTTTGTGCTCTCTTGCTTGCCCTATGGCGTTGATTTAGATGGTCTGCTACCTGCAAAAGAAGATTTTGGCAGCCTTGAATTAGACTTTATACACATTTCTAAGTACCTATCCTTAACATAAAATCTTTAAGAATTTTTAGCAAACAAAGTGCTTATTTAGTATATTTACATATAGCCCATATAATCAGGGGATTAAAGTAGGTTTCAAATGCCAAGATCCAAGCCAGTACATGAAATAATAGTGTACATTAGAAAAACGTCACATGGCATTCTCAAGCAGAGTTGTCATTTTACTTAAGGGAGCTCCCCTCCCATGATTAATCACTTAAGAGTAAGAATACAATACAATTCTGAGCAAGTTATTTTGGCATCCATTATATAGACGTTCTGTTGTCAGTTCTCATCTTGCTCTTTCTCTAGTCCATATCTGCTATAGCATAGAGGACACCTAAAGCATGGATTGTAGGGATAATATAGGATAGGTTTGAGAAAGAACATTCAATTTTGTATTTAGACAATGATGCCAGTGAATATGAGATCAGAATCAAGCTCACTGAGTAACAAGAGTGACTTTCTATCATAGTAGCATAATTCGGTCGTATTGGTCTTTTGTGAAGAGAAATTCCGAATAAATTCGAATTCGTCGAATATTCGATGTATGTGTAATATGTATACGGGCTAATTTTGAAGATTGATTTTAAAAATCCAAATTTAAATTATTCAAACAATCTAAAATAAATACCTTTCAATTTCATACTTCCTAATTCAATGTTATAGAAATAAAAATATGCCAAAGAGAATAAATATGCAAATATAAAAGGAACACTAGATTTATCCTCGAAAACCTCTAGAGAAAAACCAGCCATCAATAATAGATCTATTATTGGGCCTTGGCAGGTTACAAAGGAGACTTACAACCCTATAAATCTGGTTCTTTACATGCAAATACAACTAGCAAGAAACCATAGGCTGACAAAACCATGTGCCCAAAACCACTTACATACTTGTTCATTCTTGATTCAAGGTTAACCCTAACACAATTTAAACATTAATTAATTAATTCCAAATGTAAGTAGTGGTAAATACTTATTTACTTTGTTCTTAAAATAATTAATAACTAAGAGTTTTCTCTCTTACACTAAGTGCATTATATTTTTGTTTTATTCAAGAGTAATTTTGGTTATATAAATATGTTTAAAAAAAAAATGTTTTTTTTGAAAGTTTAAAATTGAATGATTGATATTTAATATTTCATTAAAAATATTGTATATGTTTAACTATATATAAATGTTATACATTTTGTTGTATATTTAATTAAAAATATTTTATATAAGAGGTCTACTTTTGTATTTTATTCGTATTGGATTTTTTTGTTACGTATTTTTTCCGTATCGAATCGTATTCGTATTTGAATTATGCTACTATGCTTTCTATTTCATGGCCATTGCAATCAAGACTCATTCCTTATAACAAGGTTACTGTAAACATAATGTCTTCAAAGATAATAAGGCTACAGAAGAATATATATGTTAATATCAGGTCAAGCAGTTAGGAGTCCGTCTATGAAAAGAATTTTGAAGTCATTTCAAGAGTTTTAATATGACATGTATGGCATTGGTAAGATAGTATTAAATGCAATAAAAATGAAAAACATTCAAAAATCCTTAAGAGGGGGGTCAATAGATAAGTTGGCTGCTACCTCTTTGACCATTAAATGAGATTACAGAAGACAAAATATATAATGTAACTAGGGAGGATCCCATTAGTTGGTGGGGTAATAAATAGGCCCTCAAGGTAGTTAGAGGGAATAATATAATAATGATGGTTAGTTGGCATAGACCCCAAGGACACCTATGAGAAATTATATACACATGAGTACCATTGTATTCAAAATATTGACGATTGTATTGCATTTGTAACAAGAAAGGCTTGTGAAGTGATTATTTCCATAAAAAGTAATTCATGGCATTACCCTACCTTAAGTCTCTATGTTCTTCTGTTTATTTTCGCATGGATGTATTTGGTTATTCTGAAGTTAAGGGGTTTCAACTTTCATCCTTTCAGGATCACTACAACACCTATGCAGTTACTAAAGGACTGCTCCTTGTAATGGAAAACTGGAATTTAATTTTTCAGGTCTTTGCTAATAAAATGGAGGATAGTGAAAGTTGGTCATAGTATGACTGCAATAAAATGTTCAAGAATTCTCGAGAATATAATTTGAGACTCAATGTCAAAAAACACAAACCTAAATCAATTTCAGTCTGAACAGATGTGTAACTATGAGTGTGCGAGTTACTGGTCATTTGGAAACCCTAAAAACAATACAAAAAATAAGAACTCAATGGTTTATCTTACCCACACAAATTAATTCCATAATCCATTACAAGTTAGTGAATGACGTGCTGTGTTGAGTTTTACAGTACTTCTTAGTACTTACATATAAAAAAGGGCTTCACCAGGGAAAATAAACTATTATCTATATATGATTTCAATATATCAGACAAGATTTTCAAAGATGAAGAGTTTCTCTACCTCTTTCAAATCATCAGTACTGGCTAGACTATGTCCAACTTTATCATAGGACACATTGCTCTTGTTTTTCGAGCCCTGGCAAGAAGTGGTGTCTGAACGTGATACAACCAGCATTCGATGCACAATAATGTCAGCATATCGTCGAATTGGAGATGTGAAATGTGTGTAGAACCTACAGAGGAAAAGTTTATTAGCAAAAAACTTAAATTGAGGACAAATTGTGACAATAAAATAGAAACCATGAAAAAAAAGAAACAACACATTAAAAAATTCCAAACTGTTGCCATTACCATCAAATCTTCTGAAAACAAATGCATTAGAAATAGGGATTATGCTCAAGAGTGCAATTGCTTTAAATCTTTGAAATGATCAATGGGCTTTAACTATTTTAATCATAATGTAAATTATGAGGACTGATAAGATCAATACTTGGATAAAAGGCTCAACAACACTCTAGATTATTGCTAAATACTGTTAGAGATTTAGCTCTGGAAGCACTCGGCATGTTTTTGTCTTGTATGTGGAAGAGACCATGCACTAGCTAAGCTACATTACTTTGTAATGTTGTTTTATAAAGTTTAAAGTGACTCTTATGTAAATGGGACTTTTTATAAAGTATTCCCTTGTTTTAATTTTATAAAGTGACTTTATGAGATAAAGTGCACTTAGTTCATAAAGTAAATGTGACTTTATTAAAATTAAATGTTACCGCTTTTGGGGGGCAAGTTTCTCAACCCTTGATGTTGGAAAGGCAAGATTTAATCTTGGCCTTTGGATTTAGGGATTGGAAAGGTGAAAAGTCACTCTCAAGTTATAAGAAAGAGCCTAGGGTAGTGTGCAAGACAAGTTGAAGGAAAACATTTCCAAGAGTGAGCATTTGGCTGAGTTATTTGCAGAGAGAGAGCGAGCAACAATTTTTCTCAACTTTGGCACGAATCCCAAGGATTTTTTTTTCAAGAGGGCACGGATCCCAAGGAGCTGGGCAGTTTCCCCCAAGGCATTTAGTTTCTGCTGAGTTGTATTGTTTCGTACAGTTCGTACGGTACAGTAGTGACACAAATTTAGAGAAAAAAATTTCTAGGCATGATTTTCGAGGAGAAGTGATTTTTTTCAAGCACAGAAATCTGTACAGTCCGTACTATTCCGTACAGTTTGCTGGGAATGGAAATCGAGGGGGGCACATAATTCGAGGTGGATACAGAAATCAAGGTGGGCACAAAAATCGAGAAATCTAGTATAGTCATTAATGCTGAAATAAATGTTGCTGTAAAT
This sequence comes from Pseudotsuga menziesii, assembly GCA_001517045.1. Lineage (NCBI taxonomy): Eukaryota > Viridiplantae > Streptophyta > Pinopsida > Pinales > Pinaceae > Pseudotsuga > Pseudotsuga menziesii. The sequence goes on from LPNX010648944.1 coordinate 68,408, forward strand.
GATTTTTCTTCTTGATAATGCTGCAATAAAATTCTCTTGGACTAGTTTTCCCCGGGGTGGGGTTTTTCTAGGGTCACATTGACAAAAAATCTACTGTTTTATGGGTTTATCAGTCTGCTGTTTTTTATGTGTATTTCTGCTGCTATAGACTTAGTTTTTCAGTGTTTCAACTTCATGGTTGTTGGGTTTTATGCATGTGAAATATTTTTACCTAACGATAGTTAAAGTATAAAATCTGGGTTTAACTAAGTGTTTGGCAAAAGTTTGATTTTTTGTCAATATTTCTACAAGGTATCAGAGCTGAGGCTCTGAGTTTACAGCTGATTGTGGGGACAACAGTAGTGTTGAGTTGTTGGGCAAGGCTTATTGCTGTGTTTTTTAACAACTTGTGTTGGAAAAACCTTATTTGGATGTGACTTGTAGGTGGTGGGGAAGAGTGAAGACATTGTTCTTTTGTTGGTCTATTTTTTTCTTTGATAACAGAGATGGCTGCATGCATTAGATATGAGGATCGGTTGGATGGTATGTCCAACTACTTGTAGTGGAAAGTTAGGATGACTGCTGTTCTCAAAGAAAATAGACTATGGACCATAGTTAGCACCATGGTAACTCCTCCTGCATCTGATCCTATTGCTTTGGATATTCATGAGGTAAAAGAGGCCAAAGCCCAAAGATTGATTTTGGATGGTATAAGGGACCACCTTCTTCCACACGTAGCTGAGAAGAAGACTGCTTATGAAATGTGGAATACATTGAAAGGCTTATGAGGCTAAAAATGAGAACTGGATAATGGCTCTCAAGGAAAAATTACAGGGAACCAAGATGGCCAAGGGTGAGGGTGTAGCATCTTTTCTTACCCGGGTGGCCCAGGTGAAAGATGAGCTAGCTGTAGTTGGAGAAGTCATTTCTGATTCCGAGTTAGTGCGGATAGCCTTGAAAGGCTTCACTAAGGAATGGGAAGTCTTTGTGAAGTGTGTGGTTGCTTGAGAAAACCTTCCAGATTGGAGTAGATTATGGAATGATTTCACTCAAGAGGAGATTCAGGGAGGATCTCAAGGCAGTGGACAGAAGGAGGGTGCTAGTGAAGAGAATGTTGCTCTTTCTGCTAAGAGCAAGAAGAAGTCCAAGAAGGACTTGAGCAAAGTTCGATGTTTTGCTTGCAGCCAGTATGGACACTTTGCTTCTCAGTGTCCTGAGAAGAAGAAGAAGATACAATTGTTGCAGCTACAATAGAAGAAGAGGACTTTGCGAGAAGATTCGAGAAGGAATTCTCGTTGTTCTCCCTTATTTCTAGTGCCGGCAGCAATGGAGTAGTTTAGAATGGTACTTGGTATATTGACAGTGGAGCCTCACGTCATATGACTGGAATATGGCATATATATTCCGTATCATTTCTGAGACTGGTCCTGACCGGTTCGTTTAGTTAGAAGGGGGACATGTACGTGCAGTGTGTGGAGTTGGAAAGGTCAGATTCCAACTTAGTCATGGGGGATACATTGATCAAGATGGGGTCCTCTTTGTTCCATGGATGAGGGTAAACTTGCTCTCGGTCTCAGCCTTGGAAGATGCAGGGTATTCGACATTGTTTTGGAGGGGACATGTGTACATTTTTCCAGATAGAGATGACCTAGGACATGTTTATATATACTCGGAGAGAGCGGGATTGATTGATCCACAGGTGATTGACGATCGATTCGGTGAACTGTACAAGAGCCCACGGTTGATGAATCGAACGAGGAGCAAGGGGCTCCTGAGGCTACAGTGGCGCCAAGGGTACAGTGGCGCCAAGGGTACAGTCTTGAGTTCTGATGGAAGAGAGGGAGTCTCTTGTAAGTACTGGCAGGGGAGTTAGCCAGCCTGAGCGAACCAATGCTTAAGAGTGGGGAATTGATTCCCCTAGGAGCTCAGGGTTTAGGGTGGCTGCCAAAAGGTTATCTTCAGATTCGAGTTCAGTGCAGGTTGTAGCATTGGTTCCAGGTTCAGAGGGAGCTCTTATAGCAAACAATGTGATGGATTTGAGGACGGGACTTGTTGATGATGGCAATGAGTACCTCCCTCGCTAAGAGGGAGTGTTAGAGATTTAGCTCTAGAGGCACTCCGCATGTTTTTGTCTTGTATGCGGAAGTGACCATGCACTAGCTAGGCTACTTTACTTTGTAATGTTGTTTTATAAAGTTTAAAGTGACTCTTATGTAAATGTAACTTTTTATAAAGTATTCCCTTGTTTTAATTTTATAAAGTGACTTTATGAGATAAAGTGCACTTAGTTCATAAAGTAAATGTGACTTTATTAAAATTAAAAGTAACCGCTTTTGGGGGGAAAGTTTCTCAACACTTGATCTTGAAAAGGCAAGATTTAATCTTGGCCTTTGGATTTAGGGATTTAGAAGGTGAAAAGTCACTCTCAAGTTATAAGAGAGAGCCTAGGGTAGTGTGCAAGACAAGTTGAAGGAAAGCATTTCCAAGAGTGAATATTTGGCTGAGTTATTTGCAGAGAAAGAGGGAGCTGCAATTTTTTTCAAGTGGGCATGAATCCCAAAGAGAATTTTTTTTTCTCAAGAGGGCATGAATCCCAAGGAGCTAGGCAGTTTTCCAAGGCATTTAGTTTCTGATGAGTTGTACTGTTTCGTACAGTCCGTACGGTACAACAGTGGCACAAATTTCAAGAAAAAATTTCTGGGCACGATTTTCGAGAAGTAAATTTTTTTCAAGCACAGAAATCCGTATAGTTTGTACAGTTCTGTACTGCCTGCTGGGCATGAAAATCGAGGTGGGCACAGAATTCGAGGTGGACATGGAAATCGAGGTGGGCACGAAAATAGAGAAATCTGGTACAATCATTAATGCTGAAATAAATGTTGCTGTAAATTATTTTTCTGCCTGATAAATGCTGCAATAAAATTCTCTTGGACTGGTTTTCCCTGGGGTGGGGTTTTTCCAGGGTCACATTGACCAAAAATCTACTATTTTATGGGTTTATCAGTCTGCTGTTTTTTTGTGTATTTCCACTGCTACAGACTTAGTTTTTCAGTGTTTTAGCTTCATGGTTGTTGGGTTTTATGCATGTGAAGTACTTTTACTTAAGGACAGTTAAAGTCTGAAATTTGGGTTTAACTAAGTGTTTGGTAAAAGTCTGATTTTTTGTCAATATTTCTACAAATACTCCTACTCAAAGACTTAATTCATAGATTGTAAATATATAATTACTTGATTTGTAAACTTTACACACCAACGCAAGACCCCATAGGTGATAAAGAGTTCTTGTAGCATCCCCAAATGCCTTCCTTGGCCATCCAACACTACCCATAATATTACTTCGCCTCATAAACCATCTGCGACGCCGAATTTAAACTTTAACAACAATAATTTACAGAGTTCATATGCAAATTAAAGCTATTGTCCACCAAATTGGTTGTTGAGAAGCAATCTTCCACCTAGCCATCAGAATCAGCTAGGGATTCCATCCCCAAGCTAGACCATGATACAACTATGGCAAAGGAATCTACTATGTGTTTCTAAACTCACTACATCCAAACCATTACTCTCATGACGAACCATCTGCTCACTACAAAGCTTGCCAATCCTCTTATAGCTTGTTGCCCCTTGACATGTAGGGGTGACTCGTTGATGGATGCCCAAGTGATTTTGATCACCTCCTGATCTCTCAGCTCCACAGATGAAAGCTATGGTTTTCCCGTGGATATTTGCTAGAGAACCACTCTATTCATGTATTTTTGAATACGCCCTGAGGAGGATATTATTTCTTTACTCCTCCCCATATTCGATATAGGATTTATTATTTATCTATTGAGATAGTTAGGCATTCTCTCTGTATAAGAGAGACTCCTCTCATTGTAAACTTTGTTGGAAATTATTTCCTGTTTATTTAGCTCTTTAAGCATCAAGCTGACTAGCCCATGGTGTTTTTTCCATTGGTTATTATTGGTTGTTGAACAAAAGACTAATAATTTCTGAGTTTTTCACTCACACCTCCAAAGTTGGGGTAGTAGTCTTGGTGGTTAGGCCTTAGGAGATTATTAGAGCCTTAGAGTCAGTGTTTTTCAACATGCTAGGCATTCAAATTGAGTCGTATGGACATGTGCTAGGTTCCCCTAGAGTTTCGTCTTTTTTAGAGAAAAATATTTTTTTTCATTTTTAAGCCAGTTCTAATGGTTTAATTAAAAAACTTCAAGTTGTAATACAAGTCAGGTTCGGAGTCCGTTTTTGGCGTGGGGATGCTCGTTTTCACACTCAGAGTGTCCTCTTTACTCTATGGACCACATTTCGCATCATCCAGGCAGCCAGAATACTCCGTGGAGCATTATTCAGCTAAAGGTGCATCAAATAGCATTTTAATGCTAAATTGCAACAATTTGGCACAAAGGGACAAAGTTGAAGAAGTCAAAATTCATTTAAAAAGGTGTGGAAATGACATGGCATGGGTCCCCATAAAGCATGCAGCCCTTTTTCAAATGCTAAAACTCAAACTTTGGTTATTGTTGCCGGCTAATTTGCACCTTGGGTCACGTAGCAGAAATCTTCAAGCCACTGGGTGCGACTTTAGGGGCAAGCAGGAGTCAAGTGTTGTCACTTGATCTTGACTCCTTCGTCTAGGCTCTCTCCTAGCGAAGCCAAGGGGGGTGGTTCGTAGTAAAATAAACTATGGTGTTTAATCTATACAGATAAAACAATAAGTCTAGGAGATGAATCAATAAATACCGAAATTGAGATGATCTGCAAATGGTTTAAATAACTAGCATTTAAAATATCATTCCAAACAACACATTAACTAACTTAAGCATCAAGCATAAAATAAAATGCCAGATAGACCAGTGCTCATGGAGTGCTTGTAAGGGGGTTGCTAGTGAAGTCTCGAGAAGTATTGCAGTTGTCTTAGTTGGTTAGTTTTAAATTATTAAATGAGTAGTTCGGGAGTGGGTAAATTCTTGGTAAATTTTATTAAGAATGCTGCAATGATCTTATTATTATGAGGGAAACGGTATCCCAAATATTCCCAGGGGGTATGAGGAATATGTTCAAGTTTACCAAGGAGTGGCTCTCACACTATGTTGCAGGAAATGTGGCCCCCCCACGTCCCCAACCCGTTTCCTGAAGGAAACTCGGAAACCTGTACTGTACGGCAGGGAAACACCTTTCTAATTGATGGGGGACGTTTCTCGTGTCAAAAACTCGTTTCCTTCAAATGGAAACCCGTTTCCAAATCAAATTTCACTAAAATCCCGTGTTTCTTTCCACTCCGCATAAAACACTCATTTTTTAAAATTTTTTGGGTTTTTTCCTTTTCCATCTAGGGTTTTAGAGGCTTCCAGAATGTTCTTTATGCATTGGGTTTGTTATAAAAAAACACCCATGTCTCCTTTTTGCCATCATGACTTATCCCCAACGCTCATCGACAACTCACGAAATCCACTATTGGACGTGCTTCTTGTTCTATTTTTGAGGAGGATGAAGATGAGCCCGAGCATGATGACTATTAGTCTTCGAGCTTCAGCTCATGTTTTCTTTATATTTTCATTGTTCATGTTGATGTAGTATTGTACTTGTAGCCTCATATATAAAGGTTGATTTTGGAATCTAGATATATATGTATTAGTGGCTTAGCCTCATTTTGAAGGCTGTTTTTTGGCTATTTCCACTTGCATTATGGAATTATTTATGGGTTAAATCATTGTGTTGTTTTTGGATATTACTAATTAGTACTTGCATTATGGAATCACTTATGGAATTGCGAGTAAAAATGTTAAATGTGATGTTGAATTTAATCTGTAAATAATTATATATATAGCGTTTCCCCGTTTCCTAAATTGGGGGGGGGTCACGTTTCCAATGCATCCACGTTTTGGTAACTCATCCCCGTTTCGTGCAACTTAGTTCTCACAGTGACGTGTGGGCTAGATGGAGTCGTGGGGTTGTGTTCAACGCTACACAAAACGAGGGTGTAGCCTAACGGTGCCCCACGGTCACTTTCTAGTGGTTCTCGCTTCACTTGCAGAATTTCCCCACAACCTGGTAAAATCGAAGGAAGTGCTGGATTTTCACTTGTAGGGATTAATTGAAGTGTTCCACTAATCACTAGTCACTTCAATCCCTTTTTGATTGTCCCACCGATCTAGCAAAAGGCCTGCAGTGGTCACAAGAGCATATGGGGAATGAAGTCTTGTAAATTTTAAGTTTTTTAAGAGCTAAATGTGAGTTTTTAAATCACGTTGTCAATACTCTCGTTACCGAGAACACAACTGGATTGGTTACTTAAGAAACTTGAAATAAATTGAAAAAGTTAAAAAAGAAAAGTGAAAAAAGTGAAAACAGTGCGAATCCCCCCTAGAGGGATGGGGTGTGGGCACTTGGCTGCCCACTTGCTTCTCTTTTTTACAATGATTTAGAAATGGGATTACTTGTGCTTCTTTGTAGAATAGAAAACACAAGTTTTACAGTATAGGGCCATAGAAAAATGGCCAAAGAGAGAAATGTGAAATGAGGAATCTCCAGATTGCTTGTTTCTTCGAAATTTGGCCAGAGTGCCTCTCTTTTATCTATTTCTACTGCAAAACAACAAGCAATGTTTAGTCAAATGTGTCAAATAATCAAATAAAACAATAAATGTTTGACAAAAACTTCAAGTGCCTCTATTTTATCTATTTCTGCTGCAAAACAACAAGCAATGTTTAGTCAAATATGTCAAATAATCAAATAAAACAATATATTTTTGACAAAAACTTCAAGTGCTTTAAAGATAGAAAATTTAAACAATAAACTAGTACTTGATGATAGCTAGATCCTATAAAATGTTACTCTTATAATCAGATTTGAACTAGTGAATAAATGTAAATCATATTTTAGCTTATGATATATGTTAATTTCACCAAATCGATCAACATTTATTGAAGTAACCGGTAACCAACGAAAACTCAGAACTTTGGATGAGAGAAGAAGAGGAATCGCAAGCCCTTCGAACTTGGGCAATGGAGTCTTCCAAGTGGGACTTGGAGGGATTATGCTCTTCTTGGTATGCCTGAAAAGAGAGGAGAGTCAAACAAGAATGCCTTCCTCCTCAAGCTAAGTAACTTGCAATCTTTTGAACACGCTTATAGAAGAAAGATTAATCAAATGGTGTTAACATAAGAAGCTTAGAAAACATGAATTTAAACTAAAATAACATGTATATCCAAGATCATCTCATGCAACTAATCAGTAAGATAACAAATCTACTTCTCTTACCCTACTAAGAAATATCTCTTCTTCAAAGGCCAATGATTAATCCACAATACAAGCTATGAAAAGACACATATTACCTCCCAATATGAGCAATAAGCATCCACACACATGAAGAGAGTCACACGATTCTTGCGTCCAAAGACTTTATTCATAAATTCAATAAACTATTACAAAGTACAGGAGCATAAGTTCCTTGCAAATTTCTTCTGTCTGAAATGAAGAGAGGATGCCTGCTTAAATAGCAAAATTGGCAAGAGAGGGGGGACAAATCTTCCTCACAGATGCGCTAGGGTTGGAGAGGTGGCAATGAGTTGGTTGAAAGCAAAAGGAGAGGCAAATTCTAAAACTTTGGAAGCCACTTCACAAAAAATCTTCCAACTCATCCCACCTTCTATCCTTTCTTGGGATTTGCACCCCCATTTGGAGAGTTGCGCCCCCTCTTGATGAGGAAACTTCCAAACTCCCAAAAATCCCTGAATTGTCAACATCTGCCTTGTCCCCCTTACCCAGGTATTTGCCAAGTCACAAAATTCATTTTTGGCAGTTATCTTTTATTTTTTAAATTGCCGAATTTTTAAATATTTCATTTTTTTGGGTCTTTTGGGGTTTTCGAGTAACTATTAATTTTGGGGTTAAATAATTACTCAAAAACTTAGGAAAGTGGGTCTACGGGTTAAGTGGGCACTCTGAGTTAGAAAATGAGCACCCCCATGGCAAAAACAACCTCCTAGCCACACTTTTTTGGCTTTTTACATTTTTACAATTAACTTATTAAAAATAAGCCTATAAAAACAGAAAACATATTTTTTTTCCAGAAATTAAAAAACACCTATGGGGGACTTAGGAGATGTTCATAATGACTCAAAATAATGATTAGCATGGTAATATGCATTGACAAATAGGTTTTAATAACCTCCTAAGGCTTAATTCCTAAGGTAATTATTCCATCGTTGGAGGTTTGTGTGAAAAACTCGAAAATTATTTATCGCTTAAAAACAATAAATAATTAACAAGGAAAAACACCCTGGAATAATGCATTAATAAATAAGTCCTAAGAAACCAAACCTTTTACATAAAGTCATGATGCTAACTCATTTTATTACAATTCCCCATGGGGTATGAACATGTTAAAAAATTAAAAAAAAGGGCCTAGGAAGGCCTCCAAGGACTTATGAACTTCAAAATTGAACAAGTGATTGTTCGTCTTTGGCGGCTCATTTAGAAATCCAACTTAGTGCAACTTAGTGTTGATAAAATTGTCATTGATGCCAACATGGACTTGATGTCATTGATGCCACCACTCTGCTGAAGATGTTGAAGGCTCAGCTAATGATGCAGAAGTCTC
>LPNX010648944.1:77366-88999 GCA_001517045.1 Pseudotsuga menziesii
CTTTCCCTTTCATATAAAAATATACCTATATTTTTCTTTGAGGGGGGATAAGCTCTTATTGCATGAGTCGTATTATTTTTTTGGCCAGCTTGGAAATCTCGGTGGAGTTCTAAGGTTTTATGCAGCAGCGTGAAATATTTTTTTTTTCTACAACAGTCTGATCAATTTCGTGGCTGAGAAAGACGTGTTCATTGAGAAACCCGTCATCCTTTACAAGAGGGCCGAGTTCAGTCAGAAAGGAGCCGAGCTTGTTGTGGACCGAGTCACATTCTGGTGAAAACCATTTCAGTGGACTCTTATTTGTATAAGGCCATCGATTCTTTGCAGATGGATGAAAGACAGTGGAAGGAAGATGTGCTGTAGGGAATTACAAGAGTCACAGGGATACGCTACAGCAAAGGGGAAATCGATTGGATTTGGGGTTCAGTGCGTTGAATATTGGGAGAGGCAATACCTTTGAATTTTTCAGAAATCAAGTTTAATAGTTGGGAAATAGCATTGATTGGGTTATTGAGATCGATTTCTGTGATATCGTGGAAGTTTGGTTACCACAGATGTATTTCCTGTGATGCCCATGTAAATCAGAGCCAGTAGAAAAGAAATCTTCCATTCAGATTTTTTTAATGCCTCCTGTTGTAGAAGATGCACTATTGGCATTAAAGAAACTATCGGATGTAGAGGCCTTGGTTCAAGGTGGCTTTCCACAGGCTGAACGCTGTCGCCTATCAATTGGAAATCCTCATGTTATCTCCTTTGTTCCAGATGCAGTTGCTGCACTAAGCATCTCAGGGAACTTTACCTTTGATCCTGCATCACATGGTGATTTTCTTGGAGCTGTTCTGGCAACAGGCATTAAAAGGGAAAAATTTGGTGATACTCTCTTGCTGGGTGAGAAAGGAGCCCAAATCATCGCTATTCCAGAGCTTGTTGATTACCTAGTGTCATCACTCACACAGTTTGACTTGGGGGCTGAATCTTACAGTGATAGCAATGACAGAAAATCTATTTCAAGTGTTAATGATCAGCATACAAGTGAAAAAGTCTTGGAGAAAAGGTATGACAAAAGTCTGATTGAAATTTCTGATTGTTCTGTATATCACTAATTGCTTGAGTGCTGGTATTCTTTGGATCTTGTTGCTGGTGGTTGATTACACAAACCTCTTGATACACACAGTCTGCACAGTTCAAAGACATACATAGTCAGCCCAGTAACCTTTGGTATGTATGACAGCTTGTTTGCTCAGGAGTAATGATGTAAAGTATGCCTAGTAAAGGTTTATTTAATGTAAGATTGATTACTCAGAGCTTATGACCAGTCAAGATTGAAGTTGGTAAGTGTTGAGTGACATGAAGGAAGGCTCAACCAACCAAGGTTGAACATCTCAGTGCTAGGTTGCATACGCTGCCTGAGTTAGTAACTTGACAGCCACTTGAAGTTTGATTAAGACATTGTCTTGACAGTATGGTGATGATTGTGATGTACACAGTAAAGGTAGAGTATGTACAGTAATATATCTCAGCATACATTCTAGTGACATAATGATGATGATATGGCATTAATGCATCTACAACAGTACACTCAGCCAAAGACATGTTGACATGTGGCTTCTTGAGCAGCAGATTAAACAGATAATGATGAGCAGATGACCAGCAGCAGAGGTTGGTTAGATGAGCAGCAGTGTTGACCAGTTGAAGATGAGCAGTGGTACAAAAGAGTTGATGAGCAGAGAAGATGAGCAGCTTTGATATGTCAAAGATTTCTTGTTGGTTACATGAATTTACTGTATTGTAAAAGCAAGCTTGTTTTGCTTCTGAGATTAGGATACCTCAATCACTTCTTAGCAGGGTCTAAGAGAACCAGGCAGGGTCCTAGATTAAGAGCAGGTGCTCTATTTATCAGTAGGTGCTGATTTCGCCTAACGGTTGTAGCCGGACAAATAATATAAAAAGATTACAAATTCATATGATGTGGTTTAACTGCTTTTGATTTATGAATGATGATCTGGAAGATGTTTATGAAATGTTTATGTTAGAGTAATGAATTGATGAATTGGTAGCTAACCCTGATAAACTGTGAAAAGGTACAAATTGGCTGCACACTGATTCACCCCCCCTCTCAGTGTCTACACTTAGTTGGTAACAATTAGAAGGTGAGGTATCATATGGTTTAAAGTGGGTGGTGACGTCAAGAAGGAGGGACTCACGCTAAGACACCAAACAAGCTAGCGATTTTTCTTAGGTGGCGGACACCCCCTTCATATAATGAGTATTACAAACCTTGGATATATTTTTAAATGCATTATCTCATATGTTATGAAGGAGATGTCAAGTACAGTGGGTGACGTCAACTAGTTTTAAGCTCATGCGTGAGAGTGAGGGTTGAGTTTGGAGGAGCGGGTGGACCCCTCTCCAACATAAAATTGTTTGAAAAAATTAAAACTATGTTTTAAACTTTTGAAGGAAGCGAATGTATTACTATGGATGACATCACCCACTTCACACCAAATCCGTAAGCTCACGCGTGAGAGTGAAGGACGCCAATGGAGGAGTTAGGTGGTTGTGTTGGCAGTTGATGATTGGTTGGAGTGGTTGTAAGGTGAAAGGTGAAAGGTGTCAATCACCTCTTCATTTCAACTCAGATACACTCTGGGTTTATCTTCAATGTAGGTAGCCCCCCCAGGGGCTTGCTCTGGCTATAAATAAAGCAACCATTCTCTCTTTCAAGCTAGTTGCAATTGACTAGAGAATTGGTTTGCTGTTGTAATACTGATAGTTATTTTTTATTGCTTGGAATAAAAGAAAGCTTTGGAAGCAAGATGGTGTCATGTTATTTTGTGTGGATGAGCATTGCCATGTTTCACTGAGGTAATTTGTATCTTTTTTCATAGCTGGCCTATTATGGTCTTGCGTATCCATTGCTGAAAGATTGCTAATAAGTTTATTATGATCTTGGCAGGAAAGGAACTTAGCTAATACATTTATTGGCTATTTCCTTCTCTTATATGCATGCCTATAAGATCTAGATCTAACATGTTTTACAAGATTATATGCATGTTGTTTTAATCTCTCTATTTATGTATTAACTGGATCTCACAAGCATCTTGGCAAGCCATTGGATTAGTTGCAGGTTCCTAACTTGGAGAAAGTGTTGATCTAGCTTGTTTCTTCATTTTCTTCAAACATTTTCAAAGGCATAGTCCCTCGACATTCCACTGGAAAGCTCCATGGTTGACCATTCGGGCACCAAGCCATCTCTTTCACTCTTCCTCCTTTTTAATCAATACATCCCTGGTTACTTGTCTCTTATATCTTAGATCTACTGTTATAAGCTAATATATTTTCTAGATCTGAACATATAGGAGTTACATGTATAGTTCTAGTTCCATTTAAAAATATCCAAGTCCTTTAAAAAAAAAAACTAGATCTAGCAGTAAAAAATTTCACTTTTTATAAGCGGTTTTAAAGTAAATCTAAATCTTGTTTAAACTGAATAATCTTTATTTAATTAAAGTTAAATATTGCAATATAAAGTGCACATTGTATTGGCTGCCCAAAAGGCAAGCCAAGATCCTAAGGAAAGCTTGCTTTCCTTGGTTATTTTACTGCATTTTTCAAATAGTTTAACTTAGTATTTTTTGGGTAATTTTTGTGGGTTGTCCAAAGACACTTCCAAACTGTTTTTGGGCACATTTACTAACATTTGCTTGCTGGCTTTAATAGGTCCATAAAAAAGGAGAAGGAAACGCTGCCCGAAAATACATGTTTTGGCCATCCGGAGCTTCCCGAAAGTTCCCCCTGCAGCCGAGTTTCTTTTTCTCTTTTGTTGTAAGCCTTTGGATCCTAGATAATAAGGACCAAAGATCACTTCTTCTAAAGTTGTAACCGTGATAATTAAAAAATATTTCGAGTAGGATCTCTCGATCCCACTCCCCATTCCCCCAGGGGGGATCCACGTCTTTGTCCCATTTTCACACTTTTTTCATTTTTCTTGTTTTGCTTTAGTTTAGTTCCTTTTTGCAGGATAGTATACTTTGTTAGATGTTGCAAGCTTGATCATATTATTCCATATTTTATTTATCAAAGTAATACTACTACTTACCCCGCGACTTCCTGAGTTACCCGAAAGGGGAAATAGATGCGTGGTAGATCTGATTAGATAACTTATTTCGTTTTTTTGCATTTCAAGTTTATTTTAGTTTGCACACTAAAATCCACCTCTCCTTGCTTTCCCGATTGAGGTTCACTTGAACTGAAAGAGACTCTTGGAGGTCATTTTTCTCTTTTTTAACAAACAAAACAAGTTCTTAAAATCCTTAAAATTTACCAAGGCTCCGTTGTGTATGCTTTTCATTGCTGTGGTTTGACTGACCAGTTGGTTGAATCAAAAGCAAAACGGGTGACTAGCATAATTAGTTTTTCATATCTCAAATTATCCTCCCCAAGTGGAAATCCAACACCTCGATTTGACCCATTGTGGTGGCGAAATCCACAATGGAAGCGGGAACAACTGGGTAGTGACCTCGAGACATCGTTAGGCTACACCCTTATTGGTGTAGTGTTGAACACGTCTCAAAGACTTCAACCAGCCCACATATAACTTGCGAGGAGCCGCATCGGATAAGGGTTTTGGACATACTCCTCGTACCTTCAGGTATATCTGGAGTTCCCTTCTCCCATAAGTTAATCAACTCATCTCCATATTAATCTAAAATTGACCAAGAGCACTTGCAACACATTTTCTTTCGCCAATACAACAACAGTATTTTTTTTTTTTTTGGACTCCATTGGCACTGGTTTTACATTTTACAATCATCTGCTTCTGTGTGCTTTACATGTCACATGTTAAACTATATGTTGTTGCATTTTAATTGTTTCTTTTGCAATATCTTGTTCAATTGTTTATTTTTTATCAAAACTCCTAAACAACTAAATTGTCATCACACTAAGCCTTAACAACCTTAGCAACTAATAGGGTCTACCCCGCTTGGCTTCTTTAGCAGTTGGCCTAAACGGAGGAGTCAAGAACAAGGTGACAACCTTGACTCGAGACTTGCGCCCAAGGACATAGGGAGTGGCTTGAATATTTATGCCAATTCCTCCACCGAGGTGTAGAAAATGTTGCCGCCTTTCACACTTGGGGGGAGAACGTGGCAAAAATCTTCAAGCCACTCGGTGTGTTCTAAGAATTAATTTAGTGAAGAAGATGATCACATTGGTACCACAAGAAGAAACCATTTCGGAAGCATATAGTGAAACTTATGATGAAATTTGTAATGAACATAATGATGATAGTTTGGAAGGTTTACTACCTTGTGACCTTTCTTCTGGAGAAGATGACTTTGATCATGGAGAGGGATATAGCGAGAGATGTGATTTAATCGATGAAAACTCCACCTTCATTTACCAGGATGGACATGATGACTATTGGATGGATTTAGAAAAGCCCATTTTTGGTATCTCCAAAGAGGGGAGCATGGATCTTGAGACCTGGGAAAATCTTAGTAGGGAAGAGGAGCATGCATAATTTTCACATGATTAGTTAGAGCCTTATATGTGTATCAATAGTGAAGACATTGAGAAACAGTATCACAAAGAGTCAGTTATGATGCAGCTAACGAAAGATTAGTCTCATCCATCATTTTCACATATAGAGGTTCCTTATGATTTGGAGCAGCTGAGGGCTTATAAAATGAGTTATCATTCAGTAAGCCTTGATGATTAGTACGATGGTGTAGTTGATATGCCTCATCATGTTGATTTGTATATCAGCCCTATCCAGTCATGGATAGAAGCAGCCTGCGTGAGCACTACTAGTTTGGGAAGAAGTTTGATGCCATTATTCATGCCTATGCTTTTCCATCCAGCCCGCCCATTCTGGATCATCACGCAGGTTTGCATTTTCTGAATAATATAATCTTGCTTTGGCTGGTAACCAAAGATAGGGAAAATAAAATTTATGTTAATAAAATGCTTAGGTGGCTACATTGGATTTTTTATTACCCCTAACATTTTTTATGTCATATTTAGAGTAGGAAAATAAGCTTCTTAAAGTGAGCATTTACTTTCTTCATTTCCTTTTTGTACTTGAGAATAAATAACCTTTTATTTGCTTAAGTTTTTGCTTTCCACATTCTTGAATAAATGCAACTTATGATTCATTTGGTTTTTCATATATAAAAACTTGTGCTACCAAGGTTTTCTTGTTAAGTTGAGATGTTTTTACAGGTTACATAAATCAGAGATTCTGGTGTTCTCGTATCCTCTCCTTGCCCTGTGACCAGATTGAGCACACGTCCCATAGTTGGAGCAAGATGTTATCACCAAAGTTGTATTTGGTGGCTTTTTCAAGTGATCCGGCGAAATGGAACAAGTTTACTTGTTCATTATTCAAGGTTCAGAAGTCTGCCACGCTTCTTCTGGGAATTTTTTTAAATTTTCTTGTACCACATATTCATACCCCCTTGAGGGAGTTGTAAAAAATGTTCTAGCATGATAAATTTTTATAAAAGGCTCGACTTCCTACACTTAAGCATCAAGTTGACTAACCGAGAGTGTTTTTTCCCTTGGTTATTGTTGGTTGTTGAACAAACGACTAATAATTTCTGAATTTTTCACCCACACCTCCAAAGTTGGGGTAGTCGTCTTGGTGGTTAGGCCTTAGGAGGTTATTAGAGCCTTTGTGTCAGTGTTTTTCAACATGCTAGGCATTCAAATTGAGTCGTATGGACATGTGCTAGATCCCCGTAGAGTTTCATCCTTTTCTGAGAAAATTATTTTTCCAGTTTTAAGCCATTTTTAATGGTTTAATTAAAAAACTTCAAGTTGTAACAAAAGTCAGGTTCAGAGTCTGTTTTTGGCGTGGAGATGCTCATTTTCACAATCAGAGCATCCTCTTTAACCTAGGGACCACTTTTCATATCATTCAGGTGGCCAGAATAGCCCGTGGAGCATTGTTTAGCTAAAGGTGCATCAAAGTCGCATTTTAATGCTAAATTGCAACAATTTGGCACAAAGGGACAAAGTTAAAGAAGTCAAAATTCATTTAAAAAAGGTGTGGAAATGACATGGCACGGTTCGCCATAAAGCATGTGACCCTTTTTCAAATGTTAAAACTCAAACTTTGGTTATAAGGTGAGGTATCATATAGTTTAAAGTGGGTGGTGATGTCAAGAAGGAGGGACTCACACTAACATACCAAACAAGCTAGCGATCTTTCTTAGGTGGCGGACCCCCCTTCATATAATGAGTATTACAAACCTTGGATATATTTTTAAATGCATTATCTCATATGTTATGAAGAAGATGGCGTGTGAAGTGGGTGACGTCAACTAGTTTCAAGCTCGGGCGTGAGAGTGAGGGTTGAGTTTGGAGGAGGGGGTGGAGCCCTCTCCAACATAAAATTGTTTTAAAAACTTAAAACTATGTTTTAAACTTTTGAAGCAAGCGAATGTATTACTATGGATGACATCACCCACTTCACAACAACTCCATAAGCTCACGCATGAGATTGAAGGACACTAATGGAGGAGTTAGGTGGTTGTGTTGGCAATTGATGATTGCTTGGAGTGGTTGTAATGTGAAAGGTGTCAATCACCTCTTCAGTTTAACTCAGTCTGACCCAGTTCAACTGAGATACACTCTGGGTTTATCTTCAGTGTAGGTAGCCACCCAGGGGCTTGCTTTGGTTATAAATAAAGCAACCATTCTCTCTTTCAAGCTAGTTGGAGCTGGCTAGAGAATTGGTTTGTTGTTGTAATAATGTAGTTATTTTTTGTTGCTTGGAATAAAAGAAAGCTTTGGAGGCAAGATGGTGTCATGTTATTTTGTGTGGATGAGCATTGCCATGTTTCATTGAGGTAATTTGTATCTTTTTTCATAGCTGGCCTATTATGGTCTTGTGTATCCAGTGCTGAAAGATTGTTAATAAGATTATTAAGATCTTGGTAGGAAAGGAGCTTAGTTAATAAGTTTATTGGCTATTTCACTTTCTTATATGCATGCCTAGAAGATCTACATCTAACATGTTTTATAAGATTATATGCATGTTGTTTTAATCTCTCTACTTATGTATTAACTGGATCTCAAAAGAATCTCGGGAAACAATTGGATTAGTTGTAGGTTCCTCACTTGGAGAAAGCGTTGATCTAGCTTGTTTCTTGATTTTCTCCAAAAATTTTCAAAGGAATAGTCCCTTGACATTCCACCGGAAAGCTCCACGGTTGACCATTCGGGCACCAAGCCACCTCTTTCACTCTTTCTCATTTTTAATCAATACATCCCTGGTTACTAGTCTCTTATATCTTAGATCTATTTTTATAAGCTAATATCTTTTCTAGATCTCAACATATAGGAGTTGCATGCATAGATCTAGTTCCATTTAAAAAGATCCAAGTCTATTTACAAAAAAAAAATAGATCTAGCAGTAAATTTTTTTCATTTTTTATAAGCGGTTTTAAAGTAAATCTAAAGCTTGTTGAAAGTGAATAATCTTTCTTTATTAAAGTTAAATCTTGCAATACAAAGTGCACATTGTATTGGCTTCCCAAAAGGCAAGCCAAGATCCCAAGGAAAGCTTGCTTTCCTTGATTATTTTACTGCATTTTTCAAATAGTTTAACTTAGTATTTTTGGGTAATTTTTGTGGGTTGTCCAAAGACACTTCCAATGTGTTTTTGGACACTTTTTACTGACATTTGCTTGCTGGTTTTTAGCAAGTCCATAAAAAAGGAGAAAGAAACTCTACTCAAAAATACATGTTTTGGCCATCCAGAGCTTCCTAGAAGTTCCCCCTACAGTCGAGTTTCTTTTTCTCTTTAGTTGTAAGTCTTTGGATCCTAGATAACAAGGAACAAAGAGAACCTCTTCTAAAGTCGTAAACGTGATAGATGAAAAGGATCTCGTGTGGGCTCTCTCGAGCCCACTTCCCATCCCCCGAGGGGAGATCTACATCTTTGTCCTATTTTTACACTTTATTCATTTTTCTTGTTTTGCTTTAGTTTAGTTCCTTGTTGTAGAATAGTTTCCTTTTTTAGATGCTGCAAGTTTGATCATATCATTCCATATTTTATTTATCGAAGTAATACTACTACTTACCCCACGACTTCCCGAGTTACCTATAAGGCGAAAGAGATGCATGGTAGATCTGATTAGATAACTTGTTTCGCTGCTTTGCATTTCAAGTTTATTTTACTTTGCACACTAAAATCCACCCCTCCTTGGTTTCCCGATTGAGGTTCACTTGAACCGAAAGAGTCTCTTAGAGGTCATTTTTCTCTTTTTTAACAAACAAAACAAGTTCTTAAAATCCTTAAAATTTACCAAGGCTCCATTGTGTATGCTTTGCACCGTTGCAGTTCGATCGACCAGTTGGCTGCATCAAAAGCAACGCGAGTGACTAGCATAATTAGTTTTTCACATCTCAAATTAACCTCCCCAGGTGAAAATTCAACGCCTCAATTCGATCTGTCGCGGTGACAAAATCTACAAAGGAAGCGGGAACAACTGGGTAGTAACCTCGAGACACTGTTAGGCTACACCCTTGTTGGTGTGGTGTTGAACATGTCTCAGAGACTCCAACCAGCCCACATATTCCTTGTGAGGAGCCGCATCGGATAAGGGTTTTGGACATACTCCTTGTACCTTCGGGTATATCTGGAGTTCCCTTCCACCATAAGTTAATCAACTCATCTCCATATCAATCTAAAATTGACTTGGAGCACTTGCAACACATTTTCTTTTGGCAATACAACAACACTCTTTTTTTTTTGGACTCCATTGGCACTGGTTTTACATTTTACAATCATTTGCTTCTGTGTGCTTTACATATCACGTGTTAATATATATGTTGTTGCGTTTTAATTGTTTCTGTTGCAATATCTTGTTCAATTATTTATTTTTTATCAAAACTCCTAAACAACTAAATCATCATCACACTAAGCCTTAACAACCTTATCAACTAATAAGGTCTACCCCCCTTGGTTTCGTTAGGAGTTGGCCTAAACGGAGGAGTCAATAACAAGGTGACATCCTTGACTCAAGACTTGCCACCAAGGACACACAGAGTAGCTTGAATATTTCTGCCACGTCCTCCCCCCAAGTGTGTGAAAGGCGACAACAAGCCCCATTTTCCCAACTTCAATCCTTAGGAGTAGGTACTAGTCTTGTCTGGATTGACCCCATTTGCCCAACTTCAATCCTAGGTAGTAGGAACTAGTAGCAGATTTTCTAACCATTAAAAAAAAACGCAAACTCTTAAATTTTGTTATAATAGATGCAGAATCTGTCTTTACTTGCAGCCTACAAAAGATCAGTCTCAAACTCTTCATTTCATAGTCCTTTGACTTTCTATTCATGCTGGATTTGTCTGAATATCAAGTCAGTTGTCGTTACACTCAGAAATCTGCAATAGATATATAATTTTATATGCCTTCTATGAGCTGATTTTGTGCTTTTAATTTCCAGAAAATAGTAAGCAAGATTTGATCCTAGATCTACCCCCATTTTGGCCTCCAATACTCCTTAAAAATTCTTTAGAAACTAAAATAATTCTTATGTAGTAGATGTTGAAATACTGAGAGGGGTGAATCAGTATCTAGAGATATCAATGAACGCCATATATTTGTAATTGACAATTGAATTTGTCATTCATGAATCATTGAATTGAAATTCAGAATCATCATAGATTCATGAATCATACATTAACAATTTAACATGTTACATCATACTGATACATCAACATCATAACATGTAATTTTCAGACTGAAATAAAAATGAATGTCATACTGATACAATGATATAAACAAGTTAACAACAATAACATACTTATTACTAACATTAACATAATAATTAAATAAAGTCTACTGTCTAACAGTTGTCAACTTGTCAGTAACACTAACATAGTAACATGATATCATAGTGAATTGTGATACATCAATGGATTTAAATTTCAGTAATAAATTCATAACATTCGTCATGAGTCATAATGTCAACAAAACTAAAGGACCAAAGGTTCTTCAAAATAACAAAAATTGACTATGTATGCATGCTTGCTATGTATGCTAGCAAGCATACACAGTCAATAAAATTTGTAGCAAATTCATAACATTCGTCATGAGTCATAATGTCAACAAAACTAAAGGACCAAAGGTTCTTCAAAATAACAAAAATTGACTATGTATGCATGCTTGCTATGTATGCTAGCAAGCATACACAGTCAATAAAATTTGCTGTGTATGCTTGCTAGCATACACAGCAAGCAAGCAAATTTTTTTGCTGTGTATGCTAGCATTGACTGTGTATGACTGTGTATGCTTGCTAGCATACACAGCAAGCAAGCAAATTTTTTTGCTTGCTAGCATACACAGCAATGCTAGCATACATAGTCAATGCTAGCATACACAGCAAAAAAATTTGCTTGCTTGCTGTGTATGCTAGCAAGCATACAGAGTCAATAAAATTTGCTGTGTATGCTTGCTAGCATACACAACAAGCTTAAACTTATAAAAATTAAAAAAATTTCAATTTAAAAATANTGCTAGCATACACAACAAAGCAAGCAAATTTTTTTGCTGTGTATGCTACAACAAATTTTATTGACTGTGTATGTGTATGCTTGCTAGCATACACAGTCAATAA
>LPNX010648944.1:89280-167320 GCA_001517045.1 Pseudotsuga menziesii
AATTTGCTGTGTATGCATGCTTAGCAAGCATACAGAGTCAATAAAATTTGCTGTGTATGCTTGCTAGCATACACAACAAGCTTAAACTTATAAAAATTAAAAAAATTTCAATTTAAAAATAAAAAATTTAAAACTAAGAATTTGAATTTCCGAAACGGTTCCTCTAATGGGAATCGGTTCCCTTAATCATCTTCAAGAATCATAATTTCCGAAACGGTTTCCTTATGCAAGGATTTAGTATCTAAAATCGAATTCGGTTCCTCTCAAAAAACCCACCGAATCTTCCAGAATCCGATCTAGATCCCCGATTCCCCTGCGTTTCGGAAACTGATTCAGAGGGGTTTTTGAAGAATCTGGTAACGCTGATTGCAGTTGGTAAGTTTTAGATTTTATTAAATGAGTGATTAAGGGAGTAGGTTAGTTTTGGGTTTGGCTCAATAAGGCAAGCTCTCTTGAAATCAATGCTAAAGTGACTTTACCAAGTGTCCAACGAGGCAAGGCATAACCTGCTTGGAGAATCCCTTGACTTTGTGGTATTCACCCTTCGCAACCTACCGATTTCTCAAAAAACAAACTTATGTGGATTTTCCTATTGCTCTAGTCACTCATATCCCTTTCTGGTACAACCAACTAATCAGACAAGTTGCAGCGATGCAGAGCATATGGGGAAGGAGCCTTCGTCAATTTTTATTATAATCCTGAATGTGATGTTTATTAACAAACTACTCACGACTGCAAGTCTCTTTCTCCCTTTCGAGATACTCGTGAGAGCACAACCGTGTTAATTTAAAGATTAAAGAAAAGACAAAGGAAAAAGTTTTCTAACTAGTCCTACCACGAATTGCTTTCCCTCTTTCGTGATACTTAGGAGAGCATGGGGTATGTATTTGCTTTCCTTTGACAAAATAAACAAATAAACAGGAAATGAAAATTAAACTAACTAAAACTCAAAATCACGAAAAAAAGGCACTGAAATGGATCCCCCTGTAAATTTTCCTTTAATATTCAACTAGGGCTAAACAATGCATGCAAAATATCAACTGATAACCACACATGAATATCTTTTATAGTATGCAGCGGAATATAAAACTGAGAAATAAATCACAACATCACATCACAATATTGACATTATTATTTTGGGTATGGAAACCCCTGGAAAAACCCAAGATGGGAAAACCGGTGCAGCAGTCAAATATAGATTTTATTATGAGAAAAAATTGGAACTTTTACAATCACTGCAAATTCACCCAAACCTAGCGAATGCAGCACCCGGTAGAATCACTGGGCAAATCCTAGCTAAACCTCAACACCCTCCTGTGTGAGTGTACGGCCCAGCTGTACAAAGCTCGATGATCTTGTTGCTCGCTCCTCTGTCTTCTTTGCTAAATCCTCTGTCTGACTTTCTCTCCCTATATGTATCCTGTCTCTGTCGAAATGCAAGTGCGTGTGTGTGTTCTCTCCACTAATTGATCTCTCTTTTATAACTTTAGGTAAAGCGAAAACCCTAATTTCACTTTCACTTTAACTAGTGGTAAAGCAAAAACCCTAATTTCACTTTCACTTTAACTAGTGGTTCACTAAAGTTAATTTAGATCACTTTAATTTATTTTCCAAAGTACACTTAGGAAAAGTAAATTAAATACAACTGGTTTCCTAATTTAAGTCTTGTGCATGCAAGAACACATGCATGCAAGAAGACCTTCATTGTTGCTACTAGTTTAACACCCCCTAGGGGGATAAGGAGTGGGCTCCTAGGAGCCTACTCAAATGTTTATTATACATTTTACAATAAGGAAAAAGTGCACTTTGGTCCTTATAATTTGGATCCAAAGGCTTACAAAATTTATGGAAAAATGAATTTAATGCAGAAGGGAGCTCCAATAGTCTTCCTTTTGTTCAAATTTTCAAAAAGTTCGCCATAGTAACCTCCTCTTTTTTATTACACCTGCAAAAATCAGCAGGTTATCAAATGCAAAAGATGCTCAAAGACACTTTAAGAGTGTCCTTGAACAACCTTCACAAATTTCTTAGAAAAATCTAAGTGTTCGAAAAAAATAACCAAGGAAAGCAAATATGATGCACTAGATGCTTGATTTAAACCTTAAATAACTTAAAGAAAATGCTCATTTCATGCAAACTTAAGATCTATGTTTAATATGATTGCAAAAAATTGAATTTTTCTTAAGCTAGATCTACTTGATACAGATGGAAACTTGAACAAGCTCGAGATCTAAAACTTTCCAACTTGAAGATGAGATCTAAGAAATGATTAGTTCTTTTTAGCAAAACTAGGTCTACATTCACAAGTGATAGTAACAAGAAGAAATAGAAAGAAAGGTTTGAGAGAAGGTGAAGTAACCAAGATTTCTTGAATCTTAAACTAGGAAACTTTTATGAGTGGATCAAAGAAGGACTTTGTCTTTCTTTTAGATATCAAGAAGGAAGAAGTCAAACTAGAATCTCCTTCTTTCTAGAATGAAGCACCTGAAACCTTTGCATAAACTTGCCATAAATAAGCTTGTCAAATCTGTAAGGACTACACTCAAGATTAGGAGATCATGCAAGTAAACAAACTCAACATGAGAAATCCATTAGTCTTCCAACATAAACACATAAATGAAAGAGATAGAAAGTTCATTCAACTCTTCATTCCTATGGATTAGAAACAATCACTCTTAAGGCAGTGAATAGACAAACAAAAATACACAAATCTAGCTAAGTTACAGTTACCTGAATGAAGCACTAAGACAAATAGCATCCACACAAACAAGATGATACACCCATGTAGCCTCCAAATCTCTTATTCATTACAAGATAAACACAATTACAATAGCGAAATGGCAAAGCGTCAATCCTTATGTTTTTTACAATGGCAAATTGCTTTGTTTGTATAGAAAATGACAGGCAGGGAGGTCTTATCTTTCATTGGCGGTAGAGTGGGCATGAGCTTCAGTCTTTGAGTTGATTGAAGGAATGATCACAAGTTAACAATAATGGATCTCAAGAGGTTGGAGGTTTGAGTGGAGTTGACTGTATGAAGGCTGGACCACCTCTCCAATGGAGAGGTGCACATTCACCAAGGTCTTACCAACCCACTCCTTGGATGCCACATGCACCAAATCCAAGCAAGGTGTTATCACGAATCTTGTAGTTGCCCCTTGGATTGATCCCATTCAGAACGACAAAGGGGGACGGAAACCAACGTCGTGAGCTACGGATACCCCACCCTCCAAATGATAAAAAGGTTGTCACGCTGCAAGAGATATCCTTCGCTTTGTGTCACTAAAACCCAAGTAACAAAGGTTGTCACGCTGCAAGAGATATCCTAGAAGGAAAGACCTAAAGCTAAATCACCAGATTAAACTACAAACTAGAATACGTAAGGTGAAAGATGTAAACCCTAGATTTAAGGATGAAGCCACAATTTAAGGAGTACTCAAGTAGAAGGTGGTTACAGGTGTCAAAAATGTTACTCAAGTTTAATAGCTTAGTGACTTATAGAATTAGTTAACAATCTTGGATTTGTGTGTTAACTCAAATGATCAAACCTGGAACCCTAGGGGGAACTTGGATAAAAAATAGGGAAATGCCCAAGGTAGGGTTTGATTAGAGAATTAGGGCTTCTAACACACTTGATTTGATGCTTGGATGACATGTTTAACAGTACGAAAAATCCAAACAAAACCAGAAACACAAAACACTTAGAAAATTGTTGACATGACAAGGTGGGTGTTAAGGGGACCAGTGCCACTTTAGGATGGGCAAATGGAGTCTAATGGTGACACCAATGAGAGAGACGAGTTTTTGGGTGATTTTCGTCAAAACCCAGATTGCCAAATTTTGAGATTCCAAGTGCAATATGCCCCGGTGGATTTTCCTACTTTTTGCAAGAGGGTTTTTTTAGTAAAAATGGATGATGAACAATGCATGCAAATGAAAACAAAGAGAATTAAGCAGAGAAACTTACTTGGAATCGTTACATACCTTCCTGGATGACGAAGATTGCTTCCTCATAGATCAAATGAAAAATCCGGATAAGATCTTGATGAAAACATTTTGCTCAGTGATCCTAGCGTCCTCTCTACCTGCCACATGAAGGGAAAACCAACAAGTAATGACAAATAAATCGGGATCTACAAAGTAGAAGTTAACAATCAAGAAGCGAAGAGTCATAAAGACATAATCACTCCTTGTCAAAACCCAATTTGAAGCTAGATGTCAGGGTGAAGCTTCACCAATGCGCCCCCTCTCCAAATCGCCTTCTTTGCCTGCAAATCAAAATGGATCTAGAAGACACAAGAAAACTATGCCAGAATAACTCAGTGCAGGATAGAAACAGTTTCAATCATAACCACATTCATTCATCTACAGATACACAAGTATTGAATCTCAGAAAAATCTCTTTATTCAGAAGTTCCAATGCTAGAGCTCATGCTTTACAATGTGGGGGGTCTCGTCTTTTGCATCCAACGCTTGAGATTATAACACCATCAACGGTGGAGATCACTTTTACACGGATCACTACATGGATCAACTTGACTAGATCAAGGGGGGCACACTTTTATCCCAATGATGCCATGTCTAAGTCAAAATACATCATAACATAAGATATAACATTATAATTCATCAAGGGGGTCACCTTAGGAGCTCAAATCTCGCTAGACCCCATTACAACATCAAAACATAAGATATAACAATGATATACATCACATAGCCAAGGTGAGGGGCGCCCTTTGTGGGACATCCTCACCTAATGAGCCATATAAATAATCCTGGACATACTGTTGACTAAAACTTGTGAAGAAGTGTCCGGAGAGCCATAACAAATCATCTGGATAGATTTCCCTGCCATTTCCTTAACCACACAAGCAAATCAATTTTCTCAATGATTTCCTCGTTCATGTTTTGATGGTGCATCCTCTGAAAATCATAAAAATCATCATAACATGATTCGGGATGAGAACTGGGGAAAACTAAGTGCACAAGAGTGTCTGGAGTCATAGTAGAATGCTATAAGTGACTACTCATAACTCCTAAAGCATTGTGGCGCCCTAGGAGAACCAAAATAGTTGCCATCTATAGTAAAAAATATGATCTGGCCAATAATAAAGTGATAATCATCATTGCTTATGCAATCTGAGGCCAAACTCTGAAAACTGAAACTGTAGTATTGGTCTAGGGCATGTTTGGAGTAAATATAAGCATTGTCAAATTTTTAATCTCTGCCTTGGGATTCGTGTTTGACTTTGTCAACTGGGCTGACCAAGTCAAAATACCCAAACTGAAGGTGAGATGCTGAACTAAGTTGAACCTGTTAAACTAGTAGCAACAAGGAAGGTCTTCCTGCATGCATGTGTTCTTACATGCAGAAGACTTAAATTAGGAAACCAGTTGTATTTAATTTACTTTTCTTAAGTTTACTTTGGAAAATAAATTAAAATGATCTAAATTAACTTTAGTGAACCACTAGTTAAAGTGAAAGTGAAATTAGGGTTTTTGCTTTACCACTAGTTAAAGCGAAAGTGAAATTAGGGTTTTTGATTTACTTAAAATTATAAAAGAGAGATCAATTGGTGGAGAGAACACACACTTGTATTTCGACAGAGACAGGATACAGACAAGAAGAGAAAGTCAGATAGAGGATTTAGTTGAGAAGACGAAGGAGCGAGCAACAAGATCATCGAGCTTTGTACACATGGGCTGTTCACACACAGGAGGGTGTTGAGGTTTAGCTGGGATTTGCCTAGTGATTCTGCCGGGTATTACATTCGCCAGGTTTGGGTGAATTTGCAGTGATTGTAAAAGTTCCATATTTTCTCATAATAAAATCTATATCTGACTGCTGCATCGATTTTCCCATCTTGGGTTTTTCCGGGGGTTTCCATACCCAAAATAATAGTGTCAATATCGTGATGTGATGTTATGATTTATTTCTCAGTTTTATTTTCCGTTGCATACTGTAAAAGATATTCATGTGTGGTTATCAGTTGATATTTTGCATGCACTGTTTAGCCCTAGTTAAATATTAAAGGAAAATTTACATGGTATTAGAGCTTTGGTGAGCTAAAGTTGAGAGATTTGCAACAGCAGTGATAGATCAAGGGCAGATCTATAGGAAAACACAAACCTAGACTTCTAGATCTAGGTTCTGACAGGTACACTTCACTATGGCCATGCAGTTGAGAGTTGAGGATAGACTCCAGGGTGCACAGAACTTTCCTACATGGAAAGAGACGATCACAAGGATCTTGGACGTTAGTGATGCTGAGGAGCACATTGACTCCACAAAAGTTGTACCAACAGATCCGGTAGAACTGATAGCTTGGAAGAAGATTGATTCCAGAGCCATGCCGATTATCATGGATGGAGTGAAGGACCATATAGTCCCTCACCTTTCTGGTAAGAAGACCGCATTGGAGATGTGGAAGGCTTTGGAAAGTCTGTACTAGAGCAAGAACGAGAACCAGAGGATGGTGTTGCAAGAGAGGATGCGCAACACCAAGATGACCAAGGGAGAAGGAGTGGTGCCTTATCTCATGAGGCTCACACATATCAGAGACGAGCTTGGAGCTGTTGGCTCTAAGACAGTGGATGAGGAGCTAATTCGGATAGCCCTCAATAGTTTCTCTAAGCCATGGGACACCTTTGTCAAAGGTGTTGTGGCTAGGGAGAATATCCCTGATTGGCAAAGACTATGGGATGACTTTGTGCAGGAGGAGGCCTGCATGGGTCAAGGATCAAGCTCATCCAGCAGTGCCCCACAGATTGTGGATGAGGAGGCTCTAGCCCTTACAGGTTAGAGCAAGGGGAAGGCAAAGATGAAGAAGGATGGTAAAAAGAACCTTGATGTTTCAAAGGTCAAGTGTTTTATCTGCCATAAGCAGGGAGACTTTACCTCCCAGTGCCCAGACAAGGAGAAGAAGAGTAACACTCAGATGGCTGGATCTACAGAGGTGGATGAGTTCAGCAAGAACTTCGACCAGGAGTTTTGCTTGATAGCTTGCATGGCAAGCACCACAGGGAGCAGCATATGGTACATTGACAGTGGAGCATCTAGTCACATGATTGGACATAAGAGATTCTTCAGAGACTTGCAAGAGGGTGGAATAGGGATCCACATTGAGCAGGGTGATGATGCGCGGTATCAGGGGCAGGGAGTTGGCACTGTTTCATTTGAGAGGGAGTCTGGCAAACCCCTCAGTTTTGTTGATGTGTTATATGTTCCAAAATTGACCAAGAACCTTATATCAGTCTCCACTCTGGAAGACAAGAGATATCAGGTGAAGTTTTGTGACCATAGAGTGTATATCAAGCCCAAGGGGTCAGATAGGAGCTTGGATCGGGTGATTGGTAGAAGGAGCGGGAAAGTGTACAGATTACACTTTGAGCTTGCAAAGGCTCTAGTCAGCAGTAGTAGCAACAGTCAGGGTGAGTTGTGGCATAGGAGGATGGCACACTTATACCATGGAGCACTGAAGCAATTGAGACATGCAGCCATTGGAGTTTCTCATGTACAGAAGGAAAAGCATAACCACTGCAAGGGTTGTGCTTTAGGGAAGAAGATTAGGAAGCCTTTCCTATAGAGTGAACATAAGTCTAAGGAGCCCTTGGACTTGGTGCGTTCGGATGTATGCAAACCTATGAGTGTCCATTCGTTAAGTGGTTACAGTTACTGCGTAACCTTCATTGATGATTATTCCAGGAAAACTTGGATCTATTTCTTGAAGGCCAAGTCAGAGGTCTTTGAGAGGTTCCGAGAGTTCAAGACTCTTGTGGAGAACCAAATAGGAAAGAAGATTTGTGTGTTGAGGACAGACAACGGGGGTGAGTACACTTCCAATGAGTTCATGGAGTATTGTTCGGCTAAGGGGATCAAGAAGGAGCACATTATGCCCCATACCCCACAGTAGAATGGAGTTGCAAAGTGGAAGAACAAGACTATGGTGGAGCAGCCAAGGCCATGCTATTTGATCAGGGATTACCACTATTCTTCTGGGCTGAGGAATACCAGACTGCAGTATACATTCAGAACAGGTGTCCCCACACAGCCTTGGGGAGTGTTGTCGCCCAAAATTGGCACACGAGTGTTGAAAGCCCAAACTGCGGGCGCGCAGTCCCAGTGACAACTCTCGAGAGAGAGGCCAATGTCACCACACCCCTCTCTCCTCGTTTCAGGATGGCTCTTCTCCAGCTCTAGGGGGGTTTCCCTAAGTTCAGATCGCTAAGGCAGGTGCGGCTGAGGGCAAGGTGATCTGAAGAGGCTACCTTAGAGAAACACGGGTAGCAAAAAGGAAAATGAGTCGGATTGATTGGCAGGAAGGGAAGGGAGGATCAGTCCTCGAGGGAAGGCCAGTGCCAGTGCCAGTACTAGAAGGGTGAATGGAGTCAGAAGGGGACTCAGAAAGGCTTTGTGTTTCGCAGAAGGGAGACTAGGCTGGTCCATTCCATAATCAGAGGCCAAGAGAATGGAAGTATAACTGACTTCTTTCCATTACTCCCAGACCTTTGAAAACATAACGACGACAAGCAACTTTGTAGCTGCAAATGCTTGCCCAACGTGCTAGATTGTTAGCCCTCTATGCTAATTCTAGTCTACCACTTATGAAAAAACACAGAACTACGACAGAGATGCCCAAAATGTCCAAAAACTCAACATGGTTCTTTCTTTATTAACTCTGGGGAAAAATCCTCCGAGCCAAACAATTTCATCTTACAAAAAAGAAGGATGGCCCTTTATAGGCTCAACAAGTCGTCCTCCTCCAATAAAAATAAAGGCAATAAAATAATAAAGAAAGTGGATTTGAGATCCACTTTCTTCTCCACAAAAATCTAAAGGACTATTACAAAACATAAAGTGTAACTAACACTTTATTGAGGGAGACCCACTAAACTCAAAGCTCCTGCACACAACCGATCCCACCAAAAGCGACCCTGACTCATCACCTGGATGCCAACTAGATGATAATTTTTTAGAACTGGCAGAAAAATAAAAAGGGACTCGGCACCGTGTAATGACTGACTGCTCCATAGTTCTACAAAATCGACACTACCTCCAAGTAACTGCCAGTTGAGAATTGGAAGACTAGTGCAATTTGGCTGACACGCATGTAGGTAGTGCGCCAAACTTCGGTATTGACTGCTAGTTTCTTTGTTGTGCCAATACATTGGCGGTTTGACTAATCGTTGATCGTTGAATGCCTACCGAAAGAAACTATGGATTGAGGCAATATGAAGAAAACGCTGATATTCAGAAATATGGCTGCCAGCATAGTAGATGAAGATGTTCACGGACAAGATTCATAACTGCGATGCTGGGTGTAATAATTATCAACCACAGTGGGTTGCCATCTCCCCATATTAAGCAAGAAGAACGTCGAGCACCTGCTTTGGCGATATCATGGCATCTTAATTGGAATCGACTGGCAGATGGAGTCGTGGATTTCTCTGTGACTAGGCCCACGATCTGCTCCAACTGCTAACTTCAAATTATTGCTGGATGCCAATGAAATCGAGGAAGAAATCGATTTCCTCACAACGTGGATTGCTCCACGATTCCGTGCTATCTCTATCCTCGGCGTCGGAGATCTCCATGAGATGGGCTGCCAAGACTTGTGGGCTGCTTCAAGACTCTTCACGCTATAACAAAAATGAGACCAACTGCTCGATCAAAGATACAGAAGCGATCTGATGCTGCGATAGACTGCCCATAAAACGAGTCTCATTCACCATCCGCGACTTTCGTTGTGAGAGGAAGATTCCATGCGCTCAGTTGCCCGATTGAGGCGATATGTGGGTTCTACAGATGGTGATGCCAGCTGCTCTAATGGGCATGATCTGCTCGTGAAAATGAGATGGTGCTTCATGCTATTTGAAACGATTCCACAAAAACCCGAGCGTAACTAACGCCAAAGTTTCTACCTCTGATGCAGAGATATACAGTCCCTATTTAGGAAGAATATCCAAGATCTTCAAGCCCTAGTATTCTACTTCCATCCGTAACCACAATCATGTCAACTTGTTCTGCATGCCAGTTATACACCATTGACATCATTTCCCCCCGATCAGCAGTGCTAAAATACATTCCTCTTGGCTGTCTAGACAAACCACTGTCGTTTTCACAGACCATGCCAACAATAGGTGTGTATACAATACTCTGCAATATTTGCGATTAAAACCTTGTAATACACTGTCTCATTCCTATCATGCAATCTGTTCATAATTCTCCACTTAGCTAAAGCAGTAGTGTCAGATGGTCCATCCTTAGCATGTTCTTCCAGCCTTTTCAGATCAACCATAAAGCAATCAATTTGTTGCTTCCAAGTCATGACATTTGGTGGTAGAAGACCACGTAGATCAAGCTGGTCTTGCTCTGTTAACGAGAATGTTGTGGCTTGCTTCTGTATGACCATAGACCTGTTCATTCTCTTTAAAAGTTTGTGGACTGACACAGGCAGATGTGACTAGCTCATTTGGTTCAACTTGAAATGACCAAGAATGACTTGAACTTGAGCTTTGGCTACACTTTGAATTAGTACACAACTTGTCCAGACAAGTACTTGTAAATATGTTATAAAAACATCTTGAAAAATATGCCTAGAGCTTGAGTGCTGATGCTGCCAAATGGTGAAAACATAAACTGTACCTTGATACTTTCTGCTACTCCTCATTGCCACTTTGCTCCTGTAAATAGTGTTTTAAGCACTCAAAGTGTAGAATGCAATTGAAGGGGTAACATCTGGCTCCATGGGGGACGCATGCTCTCGGAGAGAGCATGCGAGAACCTCAGCTTCTCTGAGTATTCACAGACCAACTTGAAAAAAAAAAGTGACGGGATGGCTTCATTCACTGCCCATACTTTATTACAAAACAAATAACATACTGAAAATTTAAATGCTCATGCAAGAGCTTATTTTTCTTCCTACCTACCTACTCTATCATGAATCTAACACACATTAGGTGTATGCATACAACCAATGAAGCCATTCCAGCATCTTATCCATGCCAAATTTCTTTTTTCTGAGCTTGGTCAGTGAAGAAACAAAAATACATTCATCATAATATAACTATGCCTTGCAGTCTGCTCATGAATAAAGCTGAATTGAAACATCAGATTGTTAGGAAACAAGAGATTATACCAGGCAGAATCAAACTGCGCACAAGAAGCCTCTATCCACTGATTGATAGGGCTCACATACAATCCTTCATTGTTAAACTGTTCAATCTGATCTGCAGAAAAAATAGTATTAACTTCAATGTGATCTGCAGAAAAAATAGTATTAACTTCAATGTGATGAACTTGAGGCAGCTCCAGCTTTTCATCAGGAAACTGTTCATAAACTTGGGGCAGCTTCACATCTTCAATGTTTTCTATTATAGTCATATCCGGGATCTCTTCAGCAATGTCTTCAACCAAGGTTTCTTGTAATGCTTCCTCGATTGGATCTTCAATGGTCTGTTCTTCAGGCTCAAGATGGACCCTAGGGATGAGAGCATCATATTCTTTAGCAAGTTGCTCAATCTCATCTACTGTCCCAATGTGCCAGCGAAGGAGAAACCTCTCGAAAAAAAATGCCACTGAATCTATGGAGGTCTTCATAGGCACTAGGCTAGATGTGAGTCACATTCGCATATTCGACAGTGTCTGCTATTGTCATGTTCATGCTAACAATAGGAAGAAGCTGGACGCTTCTGGAGAGAAGGGGTTACTTGTTGGTTACAACGAGATTTCGAAGGCATATAGAGTTTACATTCCTTCTCGCAGGAGGATCATTGTGAGCAGGGATGTCCAGTTCGATGAGGACATGGCCTTGCGAAGATCTCTGGACTTACCAGCAGAGTAGCAACCAACACAAAAGTCGAGAGTCAAGTTGGAGGAGCCAGATGGACAGGTACAAGTACAGACACAGAGCATAGGTTCTAGTGGTCAGAGGGAGTCAAGTGGACATGATCCTTCAGTCATTGACTTAAATGAGCTGCAACAGGAGACGACTATCCAGCAACTGTAGCTGGTTGACACTAGGCCAAGGCCTAAGTGGTTTAGATCAATAATGTAGGATTCCAGGTAGGTAGATCCTCCACAGACATCTTTTAGACGGAGTGTACCACTAGAGAGGCTTAGTTATATGGCATTGATGACAAAGTTGATTAACTCTGAACCTTCTAGCTTCGGGGAGGCTGCACAACATGATGTGTGGCAGGAAGCTGTGGTCTCAGTGAAAGTATTGCAGTGTCTCGTTGGTAAGTTTTAAGATTTATTAGATGAGTTGATTAAGGAGTGGGTTAATTGTTGGTCAGTTTTATTAATCTGGTAATTATCTAGATTATTAGCAAGGAGGGGGATTCTCGATATACCACGAAGGTATAGGGAATATGTCCAGACTCACAAAGTGTGGTAGCACACAAGGAAATGTGGGTTGAATCATTGAATGGAGTCATGGGGGGATGTTCAACACTACACCAACAAGGATGTAGCCTAACGGGACCCTGCGGTCACTTTTCAGTAGTGCCTGCTTCCTCTGTACAATTTCCCCACACGAAGAAAAATGCAACGTTGGATTTTCATTTTTTTGGTAGATTGATTAAAAGTTAAACTAATTACTGGTCACCTAAATCCTTTTCTGATATGACCAACTGATTAGACGAAACTGCAGTGGAAGTAGAGCATACGAGGATGAAGGCCTTGTTAATTTTAAATATCTTTTGAACAAGGTTTTCTGATTGTAAAAAAAGGTAAATCCCAAGCACCTCTTTCTAGGTTTAGTACTCGAGAAAGCCCTTACCCATGAACCATACTCGAGAAAACAAGGGGGTTTATTTTGAACTCAAGAGTGCAAAAAATTAAAGTTTTCTAATTACTACACTGCTCAAATATTTTCCCTTTCGGTACTTCGGTATAGCGCAGTGGATTAGTATTTGTATTACTTTGCAAAATAAAGCATAAACTTACAAAAAAACGAAAGAAACTAGCTAAAAATCATAAATCACAAAAAAAGGTGCACTAACGCAGATTCCCCTAAGGGGAATGAGGAGTGGGCTCTGATGAGCCTACTCTAAATATTATTTTACTTTTTACAATGATTAAAGAATGCACTTTGGTCCACAAATTAGGACCCAAAGGCTTACAACAACAGAAAAGAAAAGATTTTTGTGGAAGGGGAACTCCGTTGAGCTCTTGATGGTTCATTTTCCCACAAAACGGACAAAGTTTATTTCTCCTTTTTGTTATACCTGCAAAAAATCAGCAAGCTATTAAATACAAAAGATGTTCAAAGACACTTTAAGAGTGTCTTTGAACAATCTCTAAAAAAAATATCTTAAAAAAAATTCTAGGTAAAACAAGCTAAAAATGACTAAGTAAGGCAAGCTAGGAAGCTTACCTTCTTAGGATCTTTGCTTGCCCCTTTTTAAAGAGATTGACAAACAAAATCTCAAGCGCTATATGCCAAATAAATAAAATGAAGGCTCTTTGATCTTTTGAACCAAATACTTTTAAATTTTAACTTTAAACTTGCGAGAAGAAGGATAGATCTAACGTTTTAAAGAATAACTTTTAATTGCTCAATAAGATCTAGATTTGGGAATTTAAATCTACTTTCCATATGTCTTTGAAATGTAGATCTAAGCAAAGTAACAATAACCAAAGCAAACTTGACAATTTTGGATCAAGAAGTGATAGAACTAGATGGAGCAAGAAGTGGAAAAGGGATGGTGACGCCTCCTTTAGTGAGATCAGAGGGATGATGCTTCTTCTTTCAAAACTACTGGAGAAGAGGGAGAGCCCACTCGCTCATTAAATACTCCAGCTGAGGTTTTTAGTAAAATACCTTCAACAAAATACAAAGGGAATTAAAAGCACCTGTTTGAAATGATAGCAAGACAAGCAGTATTATAGATCCAAAAACAAAATCATGTAACACTTGATAGTCTCATATATTCCGCAATAAGAAGTAACCTAACAAGAATCACTTCCTATTCTTACCGAAATGTAAATTTCCTTACGAAGACAAGTAATCCCAAAAATTGCAAAATATGAAAGGAGTTGATATAGATTACCTCAATGATTTAGCATAAAGACATCATCAACCAAACATCTATGGATCCCACACGGAAATCGCCTCCAAAGCCTTTTATTAACAATACTCAGAAAAAATATTACAATATATGCAAGCAGAGGTTCAACCTTCTGATCTTAACAATGGAGAAATGACCTGCTTAAATAGGAAATGAGAGACCCTAGGGAGCACCACCAACACTGAAGATCAAGTTCAGTTGAGCTAAGTAATTTGAGGAATCCATGGGGTGATTTTCTAGATAACTGGACTGTTAGTATGGAGGAGGTGCCACCTCAAATGAGGTACGCTGCCTCACTCCACCTACCAAAGCCAACTCACCAAAACTCATGTGCTTCTTCTACCTCACGCGAATGCTCCAACCAACCTCACACGAGTGGTTTCACCAATAACATGCACTTCCAAAGTTTGATGTATGGTATAACAATTTTAAAATATATCCAAAGTTTACTTGTAATATGCATATGAGGAGGGTTCCACCCCCTCATCCTATTGCAATACCACATAAGGTTTAGCGTGAAGCCTAAGTGAGTTGACGTCGCCCTCACTTCATAACCACACACTGCATCAAAATAAAACCAAAGTTTGATATCCTTTAAGTGGATGAGTAAGTCGTCGACTTCATGGGACCCCTTTCCATGTCATTTCCACATTAAAATAATTGAATTTTGACTTATTCAAATTTGTCACTTAGTGCCAAATTGATGCATTTTTAGCAATTACATGTCACTTTAATGCATTTTTAGCAGAATAATGCTCTACAGGACGTTTTAGCTGCCCGAAACTTATGAATTGTGGCCCATCGAGTAAAGAGTGTGCTCTGAGTGTGAAAACGAGCATCCTCGCGCCAAAAATGGACTCTAGACCTATTAATTATTACATTTTGAAGTTTTTCAATTAAACCATTAAAAATGGCTTAAAAACGGAAAATTATTTTTCTCGGAATCAGACAAAACTCTAGGGGGGCCTAGCACATGTCCATACGACTCAATTCGAATGCCTAGAATGTTTATAAACACTGACAAGGAGGCTCTAATAACCTCCTAAGGCCTAACAACCAAGGCAACTACCCCAACTTTGGAGGTGTGAGTGAAAAACTCGGAAATTATTAGTCGTTTGTTCAACAACCAATAATTACCGAGGGAAAAAACACTTTGGGCTAGTCGGCTTGATGCCTAATTCTAGGAAGCCGAGCCTTTATAAAAATTGACCATGCTAGCACATTTTTAATAATTTCCCCAAGGGGGTATGAAGATGTGTTACAAAAAATTTTGAACAGACTCTCTGAAAAACCCTGGTGGACTTCTGAACTCTGAAGAATGAACAAGTATACTTGTTTCACTTCGCTACTCGCTTGAAAAATCCACCAAGTACAACTTAGGTGGTAACACAGCTCTCATGCTAGCACATTTATTACAATTTCCCCAAGGGGGTATAAACATGTGGTACAAAAAGAAAATGGCCAAGAAGGCCTGATGGACTTCTAAGCTCTGAATTTGAACAAGTATTTGTTCATTTTTGGTGGCTCACTTGAAAGTCCAACTAGATACAACCTAGTCGGTAACATAATGCATAGGCAGCAAAGGGCAATACTAGCTCAAATTATCCAACAACCCCGCTTCCTCTTCCCCTCTTGTGGTATCATATTCCCCTTGTTGCTCCCTCAAGCAACCATTTTGGGGGATATATCATATTATATTATCATTTATTTCCTTTTCATAGATTCCTTATATATACATAAGCATGTCATGGAAAATATACCCACCACATTGTAAACCTAGCCCACCACAAGAACTCTAATGCATTCACCAGTCGAGAGTCGAGACTTGGTCTTGAGCTCCACACTACGAATATTTACAGTGCAATTTGTATATTTACAACACAGGATCATTATATCGTAGCCCACATGGCTTGATCCCCATCACATAAACCACCTCACACATTGATACATTATTTCTTACATATTATATTCTAGGAGAAAAAACTAGGATATTACAGTTCCTAACACTAAAATATGATTCAATTGTCTATATCTGTAAAAAATTACGAAGGATAGCAATACATTATATATTTTCTCGACAATAATTAAGCATTTATATTCCCCCCTGCTTCCTGAGTTGCTCACTAAAGGTATATGTTATTGAGATGATCACCACTTTGACCCACCCAAAAGGGAGTAGTTGCATTGTTGCAAACAATGGTCATTCAAGCCACATGATTGTGTTTGGATTCTTCGTTACTACAGCCTATTGACCTTAAACTTTGCAGTAATGACAATGATGTATACCATTATACTTTAAAAGTTCAAAATGTGGCTCTAATTGTCTTAATTTGTGCGTTTTGTTCATAACTACGCCGAGC
This sequence comes from Pseudotsuga menziesii, assembly GCA_001517045.1. NCBI lineage: Eukaryota > Viridiplantae > Streptophyta > Pinopsida > Pinales > Pinaceae > Pseudotsuga > Pseudotsuga menziesii. The sequence goes on from LPNX010648944.1 coordinate 105,711, forward strand.
TTGGTTGGTGACTATGACATCTGGTGGTCCACCTCTACTGACCCTTTCTTTTATTGTAATATAGCTGTGTAATTATAGCATTTTTTGCTATTACTGAAAAAAATCAATAATAATAATAAAAATATCAATATTTCTTATTCACCTATATCAAAAGATTTCCCAAATATATCATTGATAAAATTTAATATATCATTTCTTAAATTTTTCCCTGATTACAAAGTCTACGCGAACCTTTACACTAGCTTGATTTGGCTGATTATGCTTACTTTCCAGTGTGGTTGAGATGCTAACTGTGGACACTAATAAGCAAATATTTTTTTGTGGTTGACACCTATGTCACAAGGTTCGCCGAACCCGAACCTACAGGTTCAGAATTCGGGAAACCTAAACAAATTTCAAAAATTCGTTGAGGTTCGTTGAACCTGATAGGCGAACCTGAAAATGAACCTAAAAACGAACCTGTTCATTTAGGTTCGTCTATCAGGTTTGAATTCGACAAACCTAAACAAATTTCAAAAATTCGTTGAGGTTCGCCGAACCTGAAAATGAACCTAAAAACAAACCTGCTCATTTAGGTTCGTCTATCAAATTTGGCGAACTTGATAAAACGAACCTAAAACCATTAAAAAAATCCGGCATGTTTGACTTTTTCGGCGACCGTTTGAGGCACGAGGTTTTAGTATTTGGTGGTTTTATTGGTTTACAAAGTCCTCACTACGAGCAAGACAACCTCCCGCAAGCAAGACGACCTCCAGAGCTGCAAGCAACTGCAAGGCAGCAAGGGTTTATTGTTTTATTGGTTTTCTGAGTCTTCTCTCCCGCGACGACGCTGAGCTCCACGACGACAACGCTGCTGTAGCCTGCCTCCCATGGGCCACCACGACCACGACCATGCTGCGCTGTTGCCTCCCACGGGCCACCACGAACACGCTGCGCTGCTGCCTCCAGGCTCCCACCAGACGACGGCTGCTCTAGAGTCCAACTGACGACGCTGCTCCCGTTTGGCATTGCGACACTGCCCACTGCCCACAACAAGGGCCAACTTTCTCCACGGCCCAGGCTCGGAGCTCCACCGCAGCCTGCAAGCTATCCTCCACCGCTCCATTGCACAGTGCAGTCTGCAACCACCGCTCGTGGCTCCACTACAGTTTGCACGTGAATTCGAGCCTCGGCCCTTGAGGTATGTAATTTTTTTTTTTTCATACAATTTTATAACTGTAGACTGTTTCAAATTAGTTTTTTTGGCTTGTTAATTTTTTTTAACACTAAAAAACATTTTTTAAAACAGAGATAAAAAATGAGATAAAAAACAGATAAAAAAACTGATTAAAAAACACAGATACAAAAATTGATAAAAAAACAGTGTTAATGTAAATTAAAATTTAATGTACAAATTTATCTTTGTTTTCAAGTTTAAATTTATCAAATTTAATATCAATTTATCTTTGTTTTTTTTTGTTGATATGATTTTGAAAAATTCTGAATTGGACCGTAATTTATGAACAAAACAGCATAGACACCTTTGCCATGGCACCTCGAAGATCAATAGCAGAATGATGGAAATATGTGGACAAACACAATGGGTCTGCTGGTAGGCACCTCAAATGCAAATTATGTAATGCAGAGTTTGTTGGGTCATTGACAAGAGTGATGGATCACTTACTGTCAATTAGTGCTGGCAGAGGAGGTGGTGTTGAGGGATGTCCAGGGGTGTCTACAGAACTCAAGGCAACTCTCCAAAAAGACTATGACATAATTAAAAAAATCAAGCAGACAAATGAGAATAAAAGACAGCACATTCAAGCAGAGTTGGGAATGAATTACAACCCCTTATCACCATTTTCTTCAAGCACTGTTGGAGCTGGAAGTTCATCTCAGGTTCTGCCAACAAGAGAGACCATGACCTTAAACTCTCTTTGGAAACCTATACAGAAGCAGGAAGTTGACGCTGCTTTAGCTGATTTGTTTTATGAATCTGCTATACCATTTAATGTGGTTAGAAGTCCTTATTTTATCAATGCATGTGCTAAGATTGCAGAATTTGGAAAAGGATATGTGCCTCCTAGTTCTGAGGCAATAAGGACCACTCTTCTCAAGAGGTCAAAAGAAAGGGTAACAAACAGATTGTTAAAGATCAAGGAATCTTGGAAAGAAACAGGTTGCACAATTTTATCAGATGGTTGGTCAGATATGAATAACAGGCCACTAATTAATGTGCTGGTTTACAGCCCTAAAGGGGTATTATTTTTGAAGGTAATAGATGCTTTAGGACACAAGAAGACTTCAGAATATATTTTCAAGATTTTACATGAAGCCATTCTTGAAGTTGGGGAAAAAATGTGGCTCAAGTAGTCACAGATAGTGCCTCAAATTGTGTGGGAGCAAGGAATCTGATAATGGACAAGTGCAATACAATTTATTGGACCCCTTGTGCTGCTCATTGCCTAGACTTGCTATTGCATGATTTAGCAAAGTTTCCATGGATTAATGATGCAGTTCAAAAGGGGAAACAAATTTCCCACTTCAATTGTAACCATCACCTCACATTGAGTCTATATAGGAGGCAAGCATCCAAAGAGCTACTAAGACCTTGTGATACTCGATTTGCCACATATTATATTACTCTCAAAAGATTGGTTGAGGAAAAGATAAGCGTGAGAGGTGTTATTTGCAGCAATGAGTGGGAAAGCTCTCACCTTTCAAAAGAACCCAAAGGAAAGGAGTTGGAACAAATCATCTTAGGCAATGCTTTTTGGGAAAGTGCCATGAAGGTTTTAAAAGTATGTGAACCAATTGTTGACATGCTTCGGATGGTTGATAGCGATGGTTGATAGCGACACTCCTTCTATAGTTTTTGTTTATGAGGGCATGGACCGTTGTAAGGAATCAATTGCAAAATCCTTCAACAACGTGGAAAATGAGTACATGGAAATATGGGAAATGATAGATAAAAGGTGGAAGATGTTGCATAGTCCTTTGCATGTAGCAGCTTGTTATTTGGACCCCAGGTTGTTTGGGATTCAAAGACATAATGATGCTGAAGTAATGAGTGGCCTTTATGATGCTATTGAGCAGTTGGTTCCAAATAGAGAAGAATCTAGCAGGCTTAGAGAGCAACTTCAGGCATACAAGATGGAAGAGGGGATATTTGCAAAGGCTTCTTCCATAGAGGATAGGATCAAAATTCCTCCAGGAACATGGTGGCAGCTTTATGGAGCAGAGACACCTGAATTACAACATTTTGCAATTCGTGTTTTGAGCCAAGGATCAAGTGCCTCTCCTTGTGAAAGGAATTGGAGTAGCTTTAATCACATCCAAACCAAGAAAAGAAACAGGTTATTATCTTCAAGGCTGGAAGACTTGGTTTATGTGCGCAGCAATTTACAATTGGCCTTAAGCAGTTTGGCCAAAGATTCTTCTAGCTCCTATCACCCATGGTTTGAGCCTATTCCTAGTGTAGAAGAAGATTTTGGCATTGATGGAGATAGTGATGATGATCCTCATGACGATGGCGCTACATATGTTGACAATGATGACTATGACGATCACAATTCTAGTGCCTTTACCACACCATGTGCTCTTGATGATTTAGAGCTTTATGATATTACTAGTACACCACAAGAATAGAAGTTTGATCATATTTTAAGTTTTGTGAAACAATTTCAAGGCTGATAGCTATTTGACATTATGGATTTGTTTAAATTTTGAAACATGAAGACTATTTATACTTCATTTTGCAATATGTAGTTTTATAATGCAATTTATGTTTGGAGTTTGATCATGTGCAACTTTGCAAGTGTTTAAGGGATAAAATGTTTTGCAATTTGCTGTTTCATAATGCAATTTATGTATAGAATTTGATCACGTCCAAGTGTTTATGAGATGAAATGTTTAGATCTTGATTATATTTTAAATTTCTGAATTTTCAAGTATTTACAAATATTTATTTATTTTTTTATTTTTTCTGAAAATTGTATATAGACAAACCTATGCCGAACCACATCCGAACCCCATCCGAACCCCATCGAAAAATTCGAACCCGAATCGAACTTGAAGCTCGCCGGACCCGAAAACGAACCCGAACTGTGTGACATAGGTTGACACTTATACAAGCAAATATTTGGTTGACTATTCTTTCTTTTCAGTGTGGCTCAGATGGTAACTGTTGATACTTATATAACCAGATATTTTATGTGAAGCCAAACTTTAGGATCTTCTGCTTTACTATCACAAAAAGTTTAGAGGTTACAAGCCTCCATCTGTACCACAAAAGATCATTTCTACAAGGGTTCTCATAATACATCCATTGGAAGTTCTTGAAATGATTTAGTTAATGGCACGACTGTTTCTCCTTCCAGAATTGAAGCATTACAATTTAATTTTTCATTTTGAAACAACCATGCATTGTGCTAAAGTCATTGAGATAACAATGGCTGCATTAGTTAATGGAACTTAATCCTGCATTTCTGAAATGCTCTTATTCTCACCATCCCCATCTTTGAAAGGATTATATTTTTTGAGTTACCTTTTATAGGATATTATGACATTGAAACTCCATACTGAAAAATCTAGAAAAACACACAGGTGCCTAAGAAAACTAATTCAGAGAGATAAAAGACATCATACAAACAACATCAAATGAGAGATATACAAGATAATTAAAAAGATTGCAACTTACTCCAAGGCCAGACCATAATGATAAAAGGAAGAAGACTCTGGTACTTCTCCAGTTGATATATATTCAGCCTGTTCATAATAAGTTATTAGTCTTCTGAAAAGAATTGCACATAATTTGGAAAATGGAATCTATTCTCAAATTTTAGTTCATTGAAGCTATCTGGAAGTTGGAAGTTGGAACATGGGAACCCATATGTCTCTACCTTCAAATACGTTTTGAAATGAAATAAACTCCAAACAAAGCATACCATACTTTAGGCTAAGTATTTGAAGATTTTGAGACCAAATTCAAGAGATGAAAAGGGCTCTAAATAAGATTGAATATCAAAGAATCTAATCCTTGTTGTTACACATTCCCCGTGACTATTTTCATCCCCATGATGTTCTTCTGGGAATCAGTGCACATACATTTATGAACTTTCATATATTCATAACATCAATGTTGATGACAAGATTAAAATATACAAATGATATCTTGCAGTTTTAAAAAAACTAATGGAGAACCTGCAAAAAACTTTAGCTCTAATCCTGGAGATCAGGCATCAAAAAAAAATTCCGTTCGACTCTGATGGATACATTTCCTTTGTTCATGTTTCCTTACAGATGAACTGCTTCCAAAAGGTATAACATAAATGTTCTTGGCTTGCAGATTCTATAAGGATAAGTCAAACTACATGCTTTACAAGGTGCACAAATGGTCCTGAATAATTCAATGTTGTCCTCTCTTCTAACCTAAGATACTGGACTGCTAACTGAAATTTCAATTGTCCATAAGAACAAACAACTCAAAAGACGTAAACAATTCTATTAAAACATGTTGCAGTGTTGGATATAAATCTCATGGAAGCATTGACAAAAAAGATGCTATATTGAAGCAAGTCTATCTTCTATTACCTATAGGTGGAAAAAAGAATGATGAAAAAATCCGCTGGATGTAAAACACTGTTGGCAATATCGTGATAATATTGCAAATATTGCAATACACAAGTTTTTAAAGGCACAGATATTATCACCTTACAAAATCACAGTCCTTTCTTATAGCTGATATTATTGCGATATATTCAAGATATTGTGACTTTTTCTGATAATATTGTGGGTCAATGGAAAATATCGCCCTGTCCACACCAATGACCCTTGACTCAAGTTTTTGATTTGTTAACCTCATTCTAAAGGCAGAGGTAAGGGAATAAGAGCAAAGAACTTGTCACTGTCTTTTGTCGAGCTACCAAGGGTAAATCTACTATATTCATCGCCATTAGTGGAGGGATGAGAGGATTGATCCTAATCAATTAGCTTTTGGGGTTACTTCAAAAGTATTTTCACCTTGCTGAGAACACTGTGTCTCCTAGCCCCTTGGTGATGCTTCATGGACATATGGATAGCTCAGTTTGGGTGGATGATAGAAATTGGTTAGAATGTTTGCATTGCGCCCTTACCTAGGTAGTTGTTACCCTGATTGGCACGATGACTGTTACCACAAAAACTGGTTCCCTAATTGCAAGGACACAAACTAGGTTCTAGCTAAGAGCCACTATGGAAAAAGGATAGCTTTCACCGATCAAATTTTTCTACACTCTAAGTGGTTGGATCAACCTCTAAGGGGGGAATCACTACTACCAACTAAGTAAAAAATTCAGGAAAATTACTTAGATTGTGGGCAGACTATGGCTCAAGAGTTAAGGAATATTGTTGAGTTAGGAAATCCAAATAAAACCAAAATTCTAAATCATGATAACTCAAATATTAGAAAGAAGTATCCATGAACCATTAGACATATTCTCAAATGAGAGTAACCATACTATGAATTAATTTGCCAAGAGATAATGACTTGTTTCCCAAAAGATTAGATCAAGAAAATACAAAAACAAGAAGTTAATAGTGATCATGGGAATCCATCTCATTAAACATCATTGATATAAAGAAAATTGCTGAGTAATGACAAGTAAAATGCTGATTATAACCATGAACCCAAATCATTAAATATTTTCCAATTTAGGTGATTATGAAAACTGACTTAAAATAAATGCACCATGTAAAATCATAAACTCTAATTTATTGCCGGGATTGCCAATAGAATAAGAATGTTTAATTCCAGAAATCCACCCACAAATTTAAAGATTGTTACTAATCAATTAAAAAATTATTGCTTAAAACAATATGGTAATTAGCCAGGAAGATCTTGACAACTTAGATGTGTGAACTTGAGTGCACAATTGCTGGTAATCGAAGTGTTATGGTTCTTGTTGTTGCACCAAGGATTCTATGCTAGTAGAAGACATGGAGGGTGGAGCTAACGCCTTGCACGGTTTTGGATCTGTTATCACATATATAGTAGTTGGGCTACCGTATTCAATTTTTCAGATTCCAGTACACTCTTTCAGCCAGTTCCCTTTCATATGGGATGCTGAGATGAGAATCTATGATGGATCACTATTTGATGATGGACTATAGTACTTTCCCATGCCATGACTGAGTCTCAGAACACTCAGACCTGAGGACTGATGTAGCCATTTAGCCATTTACATAGCAGTTAGTATTGCCTAGAGTTGTAGCAGCAGTTTCTTAGTGGACAGATGTTGGTTCAGATTGATTATTTACATGTATATGACTCAACAGTTATTATCTTGTGTTATGGTTATTACTGCTTTTATACTCATTCTTGTGACATGTCTTAGCATCTAGTGTCATGATCTGGCGGTCATATAAATATGTGGACCTGGTCGTATTGATATTATGTATGTATGTCCCTACTTAGACCTGGAAGTTCTTGACCCATACTCATTGGTTTTACCCTCCTTAGGGAGAATAGAGGTGATCATACCCACCATACTTTGGCTTGCTAGTGTTGGTCTCATTGTTCACTATCTCCACCCATCCATTTCCTTCTAGTTATGTTTATAATCCTACCTACTACTTGACTTGTGGCATGGAGGACCTTTCCCCACTATAGCCTCTTTGTTGGATAAGCTTCCATGTTTATTTGTGTCTCAGCTCCGAGTTGCCTAGGTTGTGTTGGCTAAACCTAAAACAAATAGCGTTGCCATCAATACAATGTATTTGGAGATGAAATGAATATCTTATGAAAATCCCATTCATGAAAAGTAGTGTTTTTGAACATACATGAATGCAAGGCAAGCCTAATGAAATTGGCTCTAAAGTATTTGGAATTGAAATGAATATCTTGTAAAAGCCCATTCATGAAAAGTAGTGTTTTTAAACATACATGAATGCATGAAGTAAACAAAAATCCGTGTAACAAATGCATGGATCAAGGCTATGGAAACTGGAAGGCCCAAAAATCAATGGTTCTTAAAATGTTATATCTAAAGATTGCTGGCCTCACTTGTATTTGATATGGATTGTGAGCATTTGTCAAGGTGAATAAGCACCTCTGAGCATAACTTACCCATTTGTGAGACACTGCCATCCCCTGTTTTATTGCTTGTTCGGCATATGCTAGAGTGAGTATCCCCTTTCCATTTCCAAAGTGTCATGGTGTCAAGTTGGTAGTTAACCTTTAGCCTAGCCTTTTGATCTTTAGCCTTCACCCTTCACTAGCAAATTGATTAAAACTATGAAGTGAGTATGGGCTTGAAAGTCTAGTCTGAGTTATAATTAATTAACGAAATTCTATGTATTTGGTTGGTAGATCGCCAATGAAATGGTTACTACTTATAATTGTTATTTGAATGATTTGTAGAGCATGCCTTAGCCTCTAAACACTTACAACAAATTGATGTTAGCCTGGTCATATTATTGGGTCATTTACAGATTATTATTTTATCTATCTGGGTATATTGGATATTGTAGATGATCATGCAGAGACCTATAGGGTGTATAGGTATTCACCTTAGATGGATTTGGGTTCCTTGAGTCCAATGAGACTATTAGACACTGAGAGGGGGGGTGAATCAATGTAAAGCCAATTTTAAAACTTTTCTTAACTTGTCACAATTAACTACCAATTCATCATTCCACTATTCTACCAATTTCATAATCATTTCATAAACATCTTTCACTTCATCATTCACATATCATAAGCATTTGAATCATCAAGAACCATAACAAAAAACAACACAACACCATATAATTTTGTAATCTTTTTGTATTAGTTTTGGACCGGCTACAACCGTGAGGTAAAATCAGCACCTACTGATACAAAGAGCACCTACTCTTCATCCAGGACCCTGCTAAGAAGGGTTTGAGGTATCCTAACCTCAAAAGCAAGACAAGCTTGCTTTTACAATTAAATCTCACTGTCACATCATTTCATCAATCACATCAACATCACCTGTCTCTTCAGTCTGCTGCCAACTATCTCTGCTCATGCTCATTCTTTTCTCTGATCATCATTCTTCACTGCTGCTCATCCTTTTCTCTGATCATCATCTCTGCTCCTCACCTCTACTCATTAACGTTGCTCATAATTTGCTTATCATCTGCTCATCATCATTTGTTAGGTCTACTCATGGTTTTGTTTATCAACCTCTACTGCTTATCAATCTTGCTGCTTATCACTGCTGCTAATCAACCTTTGGTCAATACTTCATCCGCTGGTCATTCTATGCTTGTTGTTGCAACTCTAGGTGATACTTTTGAAGATTGTCACCATCATCATTGTCAAGGAAAGGTCTGGAACATCATGGGGTATGCATTATAGTGTTCAAGGTACTATCATATCATCAAGGCATCAACAAACACAACTCATCTCATAGGAGTTGTGTCATCACTGTACAATCAACCACTTAGTACAACACCACTATCCATCATCCTTGCACATCACAATTACTTTTTGCATGTTAAGCATACATCATCATCATCAACATCATATCACTGTTTATACACTACATGATACTTCATTATACATACATATACTGTATGCATGTCACTACATTCTTCATCATAGTACATCAATTTCAGTCTTGACTCTGTATTTTTGTCATCATCTGTAATATCCCAAACTGATATAATAGGAAAGCGAACCCCGAACTTTGCATGCATACAGTTGCATGCAAATATGTGCCTTAGAAAAATACGGAGATGCTATAAAATAGGAGAAATCAATGCATATAAATACCCGTATATAGCTCAAATAAATAAGCTGCTGCTGGAGCCCGGATGATGTGCTTGCTTTGTCTCTGATCACGGTGACACGATGTGACGATGAAACCCTCTGGTTGGATGAATAGTCAACCTCCCGGAATAACCGCTAATGTAACCTAATGATGAACTAGTGCTGAACCTGTATGATCCAACCTGATGATGAACTAGGGTAGATAGTTTTCACTGCCGAAATACACTAGTTAGTTGAGCATGCGCTCAACCCCAACTTAGCTCGCCGAGCTCTCCAATTTGACTCCACAAATCAATTATCACATAAGTATCTTCTCCATTCACTTTATCTTTCTTTTATAACTTTCAACTGCGAAAACCCTAACCTTTGACCTAATTAGGTCAGTTTAACTTCTAATTTGCAGTTGACTTGCATGCATGCGCATGGAGACTTAATCGAGTGCATGCATCATTAAATAATGCTCAAATGTCATGCATGCATGTGGCCTTTGGCTCTGGTGGCCCTCTTCGACCCAATGGTGATATAATATTGATGCCCTAGATCTTCTGTAGATGGCATCGATCTTCAGCTGATTCCCTAACTGTCAGTACCTGCTCGAACCCACAGGAATCACATAGGTTAGCGGGTTGGTCCTCAATGCCTAGGCAAAAGAGGACATTACAGTCCTCCCCGCTCGAATTTGCTTGTCCTCAAGCAACTATAAAGCTGGGTGCTGTAATACCTGTTCTGTCTCCCAAGTGGCCTCCTCTATAGGTAGATCTTTCCATTGAACCAAGTAGTCTCTGATGATTTTGTTCCTCAGTTTCTGCTCTCGCACCTCCAGGATGTGCTCCGGAATCAGAATCAATTGCCCCTCGCCATCAAGGGGGGGGCAGCTCTCAAATCCCCTATCTAGAGGTTGACCTGCTGGACGGTCTCCGAATACTGCTGGATGTTGTGTGGCCTTATCTGGTGGTTTCTTGAAGGTAACAAAACACTCTGCTGCTCCCTCAATATCTCCCTGTCGGAGTACTTCCTCCATCCTATGTGATGTCACTGGCGTGGGAGGGTAGATATTCATCCCTCTCAATACTACTTTCTGTCCCTCTGCTCCTGTGAACTCCATCTCCATGGTCTGGTAGTTTGTGGAATACTTCCCTAGGGAATACATCGACTGAAATCCTAATACCACCTTCATGTCAGGCACATCCACCACATAGAATGTCTCCATCACTGTATAATTCCCAAGTGTTACTGTTAATTGAGGAATCCTGTGACTACACTCCATGGTGTGACTTGCTGCAGCTACTGAAAACCCATCAAAACTCTCAGTCTGAATGTCTCTCCTTTTAACCCATGCAGCATCAATAAAGTTGTGGGAGGCCCCACCATCTATCAGCACTCCCACTCTGTGGCCCTGTACGGTACCTCTGATTCGGAGAGTGTGGAATCTAGGAACCCCTGTCATGGTAGCAATGGTACCTCCTAAGGGTGGCAACTCCCTAACTGTCTCTGGTGCCTCTCTCTGTTCCTGATCTGGATAATCATCATCCTCCCCATTGTCAGAATAGGCCTCTATGTAGTAAGCCTTTCCCTTCCCGAAACATCTGTGACCTGGTACCCATGGTTCCTGGCAAGTGAAACATAACTTTTTTCTTCTAAGGTCCTGCCGAGTATTATTGTCCATCAATTCTTTCTGGACAGGTTTCCTCTCTTCATCTTCAATAGGGGAATTGGTTTTGGGAGGAAGCCTAACCTTGGGTATTGCATCCTGTAAATCTCTAGTCCATCTAATGGCATCTGCTAGGGTGGTGGGCCTATAAGACTTAACCCATCCCCGTAAGGGTTCAATGAGAGCCTTAGTGAACAACATAATCAACCTGCTCTCTGATATATCTGTCACCATGACTGCTATCCTCTGAAACTCTGAAATAAATGCATCTGCACTACTTGTCTGCTTGAGCTGTGCCAACTCCCTAAAGTGTACCTCAGGATCCTTCCGATCAAACCGCTCAATGAGCCTCTGTGTAAAATCTGGGTACAATGTGATGGTGTTGTGACCCAGTGTCAGTAACTTGTGATACCACCACTTATGTGCTTCTCCGTCCAAATGCAAAGTAGCCAATTTAATGGCATTTGTCTCAATCATGGGGTTGAGCTGGAAGTATGTATCCAACTTCTGTACCCAATTCTTGGCTGGGCCACCCTGAGTGCCCTCAAAGGTAGGGATAGTCAATTTCCCTACGGTACGCTGTAACTCATAGTTCTGGGTAAATGGCCTATTGTAAGCTTTGGGTTTGTTCTTACTTCTAAACTGGCAGAAGTCAGTGAAGGTCATGCCTGAATGGAAGTCCTCTCCTAAAGCTCTATATTCTCTCAGATAGGCACTCATGGGTTCTTCTGGTTCTGCTTGTGCTAGAGGCACTACAACTGGACTATCTAAGAATTGAGGCATGGTAGGTCGGAAGGGCTTGTGTATACGGGGATGGCTCTGCATGTTGGTATATAAGTACTCCCTACTACTGCTAGTGGATACCCTATTGCTGTTGGGAAATAAGGGACTGTGTGGGGTGGGCCCATTCTTCTCAGTCATTTGCCTGAAGGTGCTCATCATTTCTTGTTGCCCATTAGTGAGTTCTTTTATGGTTGATATGAGACTATCGAAAGTTATTTTATCATCATCGGCCATTGTTTCTTTGCCTTTTCCAAACTGATAATCTCTGTTCCCCAAATCTATGTCCTCTAACTCCTCTTCTCTGTCTCTATACCTCTGTCTCCTGTGAGTAATGTTGTATGGGTCTCCTGGATTCATTTATAATTTTTGCATGCCCACAGCTGGCAAGACTAATGACATATAATATTTCAGACTAAAAATGTAAATCAATTGTAACCACAGTACCTCCACTTTATATGAATAATAGCAGCAATACACGGAGAAGTTTCAGGAATCATCGTTCATGCATATAGATTCAAACTCAACTCTAATACAGGAATCACGGGCTTCTTCAATACGCAGCATATATACCGCACTCTACAGAGGAGAGAGGGACCCCAACTCTGCTAGGAAAAGGAAGGTTCTATCTACGTAGAAATACAATGAACTGGAGGTTGAGCCTCAACTCACAGCTCCAAACATCCACTCTTCAACACAGTAGTCTTTTCAGCGCACGCAGTCGTTGATGGTCTCATATCCAAAATGGAACTTTAGAATTTTGAGTGGATATAAGCAGCTTCAGTTTGCAGCAATTCAAGAAGAAGAAACTCTTCCCGCAACAGTTCCAAGCATATACTATTCAAGTTCACGACTCCAATACACTCCTTTAGATGTGCAAAGATTGGACATTACAATGTGGTTGTTCTTGAATTGCATCACACGAATAACAAGAAATTCTCATAAGCTTAGCCAATCCGGAAATCAGATAAATCACGATAAGAGTATTGGTTTAGATCTGTACCAAAGACCGTGCGATGCTTCTGTAAACGACAATTTCTGGTCAGTTAGGACTGAAGAAGGATCAGAACCTCCTTGCATTGGCCTACAGAAACTTGATCCGTGAAAAGAATTTGTGGAAGAAGCAACTCGTAGTGTTAAACATGAAGAACCCACGGCCGCATGTTTTAATGAATGGGAATTCCAGAACCCTAGAGTTATTCCTGCGCAAGTACAAATCCTTAGTTGGAAGCGTAGATATAATTTAGGCACTCCGTATCCGCAATCCTTCTCCAGAAATTTATCATTATGTAGTCAAATCCGTGGAGGTGGTAGGATACAATTCCCTGTAACAGTCCCTGTACATTGTTGAGGAGAGAGTGTTCCATATGTTGAATCTGCTTTCTATATTTCAGAATCCCTCGCTCGTCTTACAAATTTATTCGATTCTGGAAACAAAGGTCTCATGGGTCTTTCAACGTCATTCGTTTTAGTTCTTATGGAGACATCGAAGGGCAGTCCTAAATCTAAAGCAGAATATTTCATCAATCTGCAGATTGTAGGAGTGATAAATCTCTAGGCCTTCTCACGCAGAAGTTTGTGCAACTCTTTCTTGTGACTTAGGCTCAAATAATATTACTGGAAGATGCGGCCAGGCTGTATATAGCTCAAGTTGTTTTAAATCTGGAAAGACGCTGAGATGATTAGTAAATTCCTCTGGACTGCCAACTTTGAACTCTGTAGATAAAGCTTGGCGGACCGAACGAAAGAATCTATGGATGGAGTAGAGTCTGAATCTGAAGAATCTATTGGCGGGGCAGAATCAGAATATGAAGTAGTTGAATTTCAACCCCTACCCTTTCAAAGAAACGACTCTCTTTCGACTATTAATGACGTTATGATGAGTTCCGATGTCTCAATTCCAAGAAGCACAATTAAAAATGTCGAAGTCGCGAATCTAGCTCACTTTCAATGATAAGTCAAATTTCAAGCATTCATGGGGAATCTGCTTATGAAAGCGCAAATGGAACGCATTCCATGTCCAGATCGGAAGGCTATAGTGAGTACTCCAGTTCAATGAGCATAGAGGAAAGAGAATATTGGTGCTCACCCTCAATAGATTCCCACTCAGGCTGGCAGGAAAACCATCTCTGATACCACTGTAATATCCCAAACTGATATAATAGGACAGCAAACCCCGAACTTTGCATGCATACAGTTGCATGCAAATATGTGCCCTAGAAAAATATGGAGATGCCATAAAATAGGAGAAATCAATGCATGTACATACCCGTATATAGCTCAAATAAATAAGCTGCTGCTGGAGCTCGAATGATGTGCTTGCTTTGTCTCTGATCACGGTGACACGGTGTGACGATGAAACCCTCTAGCTGGATGAATAGTCAACCTCCCGGAATAACTGCTAATGTAACCTGATGATGAACTAGTGCTGAACCTGTATGATCCAACCTGATGATGAACTAGGGCAGATAGTTTTCATTGCCGAAATACACCGGTTAGCTGAGCATGCGCTCAACCCCAACTTAGCTCGCTGAGCTCTCCAATTCGACTCCACAAATCAATTATCACATAAATATCTTCTCCATTCACTTTATCTTTCTTTTATAACTTTCAACTGTGAAAACCCTAAGCTTTGACCTAATTAGGTTAGTTTAACTTCTAATTTGCAGTTGACTTGCATGCATGCGCATGGAGACTTAATCGGGTGCATGCATCATTAAATAATACTCAAATGTCATGCATGCAGGTGGCCTTTGGCTCTGGTGGCCCTCTTCGACCCAATGGTGATATAATATTGATGCCCTAGATCTTTTGTAGATGGCATCAGTCTTCAACTGATTCCCTAACTGTCAGTACCCACTCGAACCCACAGGAATCACATAGGTTAGCAGGTTGGTCCTCAATGCATAGGCAAAATAGGACATTACATCATCCTAGTATCATCATTCACATCATGCATCTTCATACTGTATTATAATAGTATAACACTCAGCATTAAACATACCTTGTATATCATGTCATCATCATTGAATGTGAATCTTCACACCTTACCATTGTACAATATACATCACTGCTTATTTCTCTTCTGTAGATGACCAGAACTGAGGATAATCATGTGGCTGCTGAAGTCAAACTATGGCTATGAAATACCCCAAGGAAATCACTGTAATATGATTGGTTTAATCTTCAGTTTTGGTGGAGAAAGATAGCATCATCATCTTCATATCTTGCTTGTCCATTCACCATTGTACTGGACATATACTACAGAATACTTGTAAGTATCTTTCACCACTGTATACACCATTGTATACTTATTGTATGAATGACACTCACACACCACTGTTGTTCACACATGTACATTCATACAAAGGATTGCATATATCAAGGTCTGATTATTCAAAGTAATATCATCATGGTACACACTGTTTCTTAGCTCCTGTATGTACATCACTGTACACTCACATTCACAAACACTTCTTGCATACCACTGAACACATCACTTCAAAAACTGTTCATAGGGCATCATATATTCTAGCACCTCATAGTAAAAACTTTATAGGGCACACAAAAATTTCTGAGCATACATACCTTCATCATTTTACTGTATGGGAATGCATCATTGCTCTTCTTTTAAAAGCATGCCACTGTATTGTAGCTGCTACTACAACAGTCACCACCGAGACTTTGTAGATTAAGGCACACTCTTCACTGCTGCCACTGAAGTTTTCATAGTGATGTCTGCTGCAAAAACAAACCCTAAAAGAACCTTGGATCCTCCTTGATCACTGCTGCAAGGTTCAGGTCTGTTTGAACTTTGAAGTGCAAAACAAGATGGCGTTTAGCTGCCTCCACCGAATATTTACCTTAGTAAAATTTCCTCAGTAAGCTACACCTCTGAAATTGTAACAGTCAACAAACTTTTACCCTTGTCATGGTTTTATAGATCAAGTTCAAGACCTAGAGAAAAAGTGTTCTTGCTGCTGCAAACATTCACCATACTTCATTAAAAATTGGACTCACCACTGTGACCGTATATTTTTCTTGTCTGCTGCAGCCCGAAAATTAGAGGATCTACATCACGGATTTTAAGAGAAAATAAAACAAATTCAGACTTATGCCAGATATATCAGACTTAAAGGTAATGTCTGCTGCTGGTTGCTTAGTCCACTGCTACAAGAAAGTTCCACCCTTGACTGCTGCTACAACTTCGTGGTGTGAAGAGCCTCCAACACCAAGGTCCACTGCTGCTGCAAAAAGAAAAGATTTGTGGACTGCTCCCTCTCCTCTGCTGCTGCTAACACCGAAATTCCACAGTCCACTTGCCTCAGTCCACGAGTTGCTCATTCGTTGGATGATAGAAGGTTAACAGTCATCGTATATATACTTCAACTGTGGAAGGATTAGGGCATCATTTCCCTTTTTTTTCTTTCCTGCTGTAAACAAATTAGGGCCACAAAAGACACCCCAAAAAAATTGCACCTGAATTTTCAAGCAAGAGATTTCTCTGTCAAATTTAGATGAATAAGAACTGAGTTTTAAGTGTGGAAAGCCTCCAACACTTGTCACTTTACAGCATGGATTAAACACCCAAAAAGACACAAAATGAACTTTGACTGCTGCTGCCAAATTCGGGTCTGCTACTCTGCTGCTCCTGAACAGTCCCGAAAATCCTCAGTCAAGATGACTGAATTTCCTCAGTCAGCTGCACCTCCGAAATTGCCTTAGTCCAACGAATTTGACCTTAGAGCTCTTGCAAAATTCACACCCTAAAATGAAATTGTGAAGGCCTATTTATATAGATTTTCCATGAATTTTTTAGAGCCGACATTTAAAAAATATTATTATTATTGTTTTGAATTTAATTGGAGCCAACCTGTCTTGTAAACAAATTATTTTATTTTGAATTTATTTATTTTGCTTTTAGGGTTTGTCTTCATATATTCAACTTTATCACAAGTGATAAGTGTATCATTGCCATCATTATCAAGGTCTTAGGGTATGCACATCATTAGGTGTCATGTCATTATGTATACGGATGCCAAAACTTTATTTATGTGCTAGGTCCATCTCCATGTGCAAGGGCATGCATGACCAAGGACCCAACACCCATAAACAACCAAATCTCCAAGGTGTCATGCCTTCTAACCATGTAAAGTGCAAGTAGTGGGATCCAAGACCATACCAAGGGCATCAAGGTCTTCATCAAAGGTTCCAAGACCACATCGTATTCATCAAGAGTACCAAATGCTTTTTCAAGGACTTCTTCATCATGGACAAGTCTTCATGGTCTTCTTTAACCGCCTCAACCACATGATCCAGCATGATATCACCTGTTGGGTAAGCTTGGTTTCTCCTGGGGTACCATGACACCATTAGAGCATAAATGACCACAGAATGGGTCATTAATGCTTCTTCAACCCATCGAGGGCTTCTCCAACTTCTGTAAGGTCTTCAGGACCATCTCTAGGGTCTTCAACGTCTTCAGCAAAGTCTTCAACATCTTCAGCAAGGTGGTGGCATCAAGATCCAATCTTGTGGGTACATGGACCTTGTCAACCAGGTACAAGGTGCTTCAAGGCACAAACCCACTCTGTTTGGGATCCAAGGCACTGCAAGGTGCAAACCCACTCTGTAAGGGGTCTAGGCCTTGCAGGTGGGACTTGGTGGCATCAATGACATCCTGTGGGGCCACTGCAAGTCCATGTTGGCATCAATGACAATTTCATCAACAAAGACATCTTGTTTTCAGTTCCGGGCAGTTATAGTGATGATTTGTCTCAGTATACCACTTTTGTGCAGTTTTTCCATGCTAGGTTGCCTGTCAGAGCAGAAAGGTGATTTGATTGGTTCACTTAGGGTGTTGTATGAGGAGGGGTTGGTCCAGCCACTTGTTTTTACCATTTTACCCCCCTCCCAAAGAGCCTGGGTGGCCCAGTTTGACAACGCAGGCACTCCAGGAGGCAGTTTGGGCAGTGTCACATTTCCCGATGCAAATTAAAAATGACAAAAATGGTTACTGAAGAGTTCAATTTGGGCTACTGAGGCAAGGAAATGGCATGGGACGAGTTTTGATGATGAGTGTGATGTCTTCCACTCCTCCAGCAGTTTCAGCACTT
This sequence comes from Pseudotsuga menziesii, assembly GCA_001517045.1. Classification (NCBI taxonomy): domain Eukaryota; kingdom Viridiplantae; phylum Streptophyta; class Pinopsida; order Pinales; family Pinaceae; genus Pseudotsuga; species Pseudotsuga menziesii. The sequence continues at coordinate 124,009 of LPNX010648944.1, forward strand.
GGATGGACCCACATCCATGTATCTGGCATATTTTATGATTTTCTGGAGCTTTTGGAGGCTCACGATTTCCTTAGAGAGGCACTATTTTGCATTTAAAATTTTATTTTATTCATATTGTGCCATGGGGACACACTAGGTGTGTTAATTAATACCCCCTGGACCCACCATGACCTTTATTCATTTTTATTGAGTGGGATCCGCTCTCCAAGGGTGATTTGGTCCATTGATTATATTATATTATTGTATTGATCCATGTACTTTATGTTGAGCTCATTTCAACCATTGATTATATCGTTTTGATCTTTTAATCTTAGCCATCCAATTGAAAAGTGGTTAGGATTTTGTTATCTCTCATTCCTATTTAAAGGAGAGAGCCTCTCATTGTAAAGGGGGCTCTGGCTCTTGAATCTTGATAATAGAAACACTATTTTGTGGAAAATCTTGGGTCTCCTTTGCATCTGTTGTTCTTTGATGGTGATTGGAAAGTCTATTGCTTCCTAGCATTTGGGTATTTGTGGTGAGATCTATAGTTTTCGTGGAAACTTTGTCTTGTCTACAGGAGGGCGACTTCACTTGGGCGTTTTTGCAGGGGTTCCTCAACTCGCTTGCTTACCTTCACTTGTATCAAGGCGTTATCATTAGTATCATTGTGATCTATGATTATAACTTGTTATTTTTTCTGTAGCATTTGTCCATTTCTCTCGATGCATCAAATTTGATATGGTTGACGTTTGTTGTGTAGGAGAGAGGGTGCATTGGCTTCCTTGAGCAAATCAATTTTCATAGAGGCTTCATCCAAATCTTCTCAAATTGATCGGGACAGCATAAATCATCATCATCAAAGAATCTACAAGGTTATCCAGGTAAGATCCATAGGTTAGTTCTTCTCTTCTTGATCTCAATCCATTGGCACCTTTTATTTTATTGTCAAAACCCTACATATAAAAAATAAAAAAATATTATAGATCAAACCGCTTGATCTTTTGGCAAACCATTTCTGGGTTTTGTAGATCGGGTCAAACCCTAAGTGGGTCTTCCTAGACGTTTTGCTTAGGTGACTCCATTGGGCCCAAATCCCAAGGCGCTGCTCTCTAAACCCTAGCGCTACCCTCCAATTGGCCAATTTCTCTAGTGTTTTTGACCTTATCCCTGAGGCTTGAGTACTTTCACATTGTCATTCCTTTCGTCAAGTCTATCCTATGGTACTAGATAGCCCTAATCTTGTTCTAAACCTCCCTGCATTGGACACGGTTCCCAAGGCAATGAATATTACTATCATTTGCTAGTACCTTGATTCTGGATCTAGTAAAAGACTCATAAGTCACTTGCATTTCAACCTTGGATCACATTTCTCCTGATCCAAATCATAACTCACCTTGTGACTTTATCCATAGATCTAGGGTTTACTTCACCTTACACCTTACGTACTTCAACTTCCATTGATTTGATCTAGTGTTTTGGTCTGATCTCTCCTGTCGAGAGTAGATCTAGGTCTCCCACATTGTTGTCTTGGGCTAAGATAATATCAAGTGAAGATTGCCTCGATTGGCGTGACAACCATCCATTTGGTAGTCGAGGCTATTTTGGTTCACCTCTTTGGTTGCCCATCCCTCTACCGTCCATCTTGGATCCATCTCATAGGAGCAACTACAAGTTTGGTGACAACATTTTGGCGCCGTTGCCGGGGAGGTAGAGGCTTACTTATGGTGTCTGCGAGTAGTACTTCAATCTTATCTTTCGAATCATATCACATCTGAATTAGGTTATGTAAATGATTTTTCCTTTGCCTAATTCTACATTCACTTGTATCTCTCTCACATCATACATCCCCAACAACATATCTTTCAGTGAGTTCAAGTATTATCTCACCTGGCGACTCCACAACACGAGTCCATTGGTGAACCCATATAGAGAATCCAGTGGGGAATCTTAAAATTATCAATAGAAATGAACCCAAACATTCTCCTTAACTTTTCACAAGCTGTAAATGAATTATCTGAACGTGCAAATAAGCTTAAAAAGAACAAATGTAATTCACAATTTCAGTATGAGGATGCATATGAATATAATGATAGGTATGAGCCTAAATGTCAAGATTTCTGGAATACTTGTAATCCTCCTCATCAGTGTAATACAAGTTTTGTTGTGAATACCCTTGATAAACTTGTAAGTCGACATGAACCTAGAGGTCTGTCCCAGTCAAAGCCTTATAGCCAAGTAACCAGAGCTGCTAAAAAACAAGACAAACAGTCTCCTTTTGACTTTTCTGAAATACCGGGGGCACCTCATCCTATGCCAAACAATTACACTACGAGGTTGCCCTAGTTTAATGGAAATAAGGATATATCTATTGAAAGTCATTTGGATACTCTCTGGGATTACATGGAAATTAGAGGTGCAGACAATGAAGATGTTTATATGCGAGCCTTAGGAGAATCCTTGCGAGGGAATGTTCAACTATGGTTTGATTATTTAGCACTAGAATCCATCACTGGGTATGACATGTTCACAGATTTGTTAATAGATAAGTGGGGTAGGAACACTGATAATTCTTTAGAGTGTAAATCTAGCAATGATTGTGCAGTTGATAATAAGTATATTGACAATTTTCTTTTGGATCATTCCTTTCCTGAAATGTTCCAAATTATGAGCGTGCCTGCAATCCATAAGAATGTTACAGAGTACTTTGAGAATAATGTTTCAAAACCTCAAGCTGAAACTAAGAGGGATATCAATCAAATCATACAAGATACTTTGTTATTATTACCTGAAGCAGTCACAGAGCAAGTCTTGGATTTAATTTGTGGAAAGGAACCTAACAATCACCATCAAGAAACATCTATAGTTGATCCTTCCATTTGTGAGTCCATTATAGAGCCTTTAAAAGAGCAACCCCATAGTCATTGCCTAATTGACGATAATTTGAGCTAGTATTCAAGCGATCTGAATCTGGATTTAGACTTTGATTATGTCTTTGCAGAAGAATAAAAGGCTGAAATTAATCAAATTTCCGTTGAGGAGCAATCATGTGGTCATATTGTGGTTGAAGACCAAGTTTGTGAGGATGATAAGGGAGTTAGAAATGAATATATTGATATTTTTCCTTATCAAATGAATGATGATGATCATTTATCCTCAGTTGAATGTAATGAACAATCTGAAGAACAACCACATGATGATGATATACTAGTGAGCGAACTTGACCTAGAGCGTTCTTTGTCACATCTTTCGAGCCGGAATCTATGTCCAAATAGTCATCAAGAACCTCCAAGGAATGATTCTTGTAAGGTTGTTGCTATTCCCCATCAGATTTTTGGTCAAGGTGATTTGGTTGAGGAGATTAATCATAGTGAGTCTAGTTCTTGGGAGGTTAGTGTTAATCTTGCCAATTTCTTTAACAAATGTCCCATATCGCATGCAAGATTGGTGTTAGCACCTTTAGGTGATGCAAATCAAGTTTTAATTTTTCAATCCACCCTCCCATCCCAGCTTTTGAAGTCTTTTTGTATGGTGTCATGCGAAATTTCCGGTACAAAGTCTCGAAAGTGCCAAGTGGTCAATGGTAAAACATTTCATCTCCTTTCATCCTTGGTGCATAATGCTTTCAATTTTGCTAATTTCTTTGATTGGGTGATTGAAAAGCTCTATAAAGACCAATTCCATATTTTCTCATTTTTTAAACAACAAATGGGGTTAATCTCAATTTCTGGTTTATAAATCTCTGATTTGTACCTATTTTGTTTCACCATTGATCATAATGTGAGTATGATTGAGTGTGCTATCCAGAAAGATGAGGGAAACAATGATGGCCTAGGAGGGATGAATCATGTATCGTATTCTTTTATTTCATCAAATTTAAACTTGCATAAATTTTATGATCCTATCGATCTATGGATGGAAGAAGTTTGCAACAATCAATCTCATCCCTGGCATGATTTCATTTCTCTTTATCCTTCTTTGATTTTCAAACAACAAGTTATAATGGCTTCAATTTTCATTCACATTACTTACAAGCCATCTTTGACTTGTTGTATCATTAACTGTAAAGAAAGATCAATAGATTCGTCAAGCAAGTGATTGCATTGGATTTATGATTTTACTTAACACTTGTCTAAATTGGTTAGAGTAGGTAGGACCTAAATAAGCCTCTTTTGGGCAGTAGTTTAGCTTTTCAGTCTGGCATCTTTTTTTTTTCCCTAAAGCTTCTTTTTGAAGCTCTTAATGTAGTCCTGAGCATTTCTTTTCTTTCCTGCAGAATAAAATCAAACTCCTTTTGAGCTGGTTATAGATTAGATTTACTTTCTGCTTTTCAATTTCATGCATTTCAGTTTTAGTACTTTATTTAATCTACGCATTGTTCTGACGATCGGTCTATGAGTTTGGTATAGCTCTGGACATTTTGCAGGTAGTTGGTGACATTTTGGTAGTTGTTGCAAAGCTGGAGTGATGGATCGAGGATGCAAGTAGCAGAGTGCGAGGACCAGAGATTCTGAGGTTCTCAAGCGCTCTATTCAATAGAGCACTTGTCCCAGCTGGAGCTAGATGTTATCATATATATAGTAGTTGGGCTACCGTATTTTATTTTTCAGATTCCAGTACACTTTTTCAGCCAGTTCCCTTTCATATGAGATGCTGAGATGAGCATCTATGATGGATCACTATTTGATGATGGACTATCGTACTTTCCCATAACATGACTGAGTCTCAGGACACTCGGACCTAGGGACTGATGTAGCCATTTAGCCATTTACGAAGAAGTTGGTATTGCTCAGAGTTGTAGCAACAGTTTCTCAGTGGACAGATGTTGGTTCAGATTGATTATTTACATGTATATGACTCGGCATTTATTATCTTGTGTTATGGTTATTATTGTTTTTATACTCATTCTTGTGACATGTCTTAGCATCTAGTGTCATAATCTGGCGGTCACATAAATATGTGGACCTAGTTGTATTGATACTATGTATGTATGTCCCTACTTAGACCTGGAAGTTCTTGACCCATACTCATTGGTTTTACCCTTGGGGAGAATAGCGATGATCATTCCCACCATACTTTAGCTTGCTAGTGTTGGTCTCATTGTTCCCCATCTCCACCCATCCATTTCCTTCCAGTATGTTTATAACCCGACCTACTACTTGACTTGTGGCATGGAGGACCTTTCCCCACTATAGCCTCTTTGTTGGATAAGCTTCCCTGTTTATTTGTGTCTCGGCTTAGGTTCTGTTGGCTAAACCTAAAACACATAGCGCTACCATCAATACAATGTATTTGGAAATGAAATGAATATCTTATGAAAAGCCCATTCATGAAAAGTAGTGTTTTTGAACATACATGAATGCAAGGCAAGCCTAATGAAATTGGCTCTAAAGTATATGGAATTGAAATGAATATCTTGTAAAAGCCCATTCATGAAAAGTAGCGTTTTTAAACATACATGAATGCATGAAGCCTTAATAAACAAAAATCCGTGTAACAAATGCATGGATCAAGGCTATGGAAACTCGAAGCCCAAAAAGCAATGGTTCTTAAAAAGTTATATCTAAAGATTGCTGGCCCTACTTGTATCTGATATGGATTGTAAGCATTTGTCAAGGTGAATAAGCACCTCTTAATGTAACTTACCCATTTGTGAGACACTGCCATCCCCTGTGTTATTGCTTGTCTGGCATATGCTAGAGTGAGTATCCCCTTTCCATTTCCAAAGTGTCACAGTGTCAAGTTGGTAGTCACCCTTCAACGTAGTCTTTTGATTTTTAGCCTTTACCGTTCACCTTGGCAGGCTCAGTTTGACAACACAAGCACTCCAGGAGGCAATTTGGGCAGTGTCACATTTCCCGAGGCAGATTAAAAATGACAAAAGTGGAATCTGAAGAATTCGATTTGGGCTACTGAGGCAAGGAAATGGCATGGGATGAGTTTTGATGATGAGTGTGATGTCTTCCACTCCTTCTCCAGCAGTTTTAGCACTTGGATGGACCCACATCCATCTATCCAGCATATTTTATGATTTTTTGGAGCTTTTGGAGGCTCACGATTTCCTCAAAGAGACACTATTTTGCATTTAAAATTTTATTTTATTCATATTGTGCCATAGGGACACACTAGGGGTGTTAATTAATACCCCCTGGACCCACCATGAGCTTTATTCATTTTTATTGACTGGGATCCCCTCTCCAAGGGTGATTTGGTCCATTGATATATTATATTATTGTATTGATCCATGTACTTTATGTTGAGCTCATGTCAACCGTTGATTAGATCGTTTTGATCTTTTAATCTTAGCCATCCATTTGAAAAGTGGTTAGGATTTTGTTATCTCTCATTCCTATTTAAAGGAGAGAGCCTCTCATTGTAAAGGGGGCTCTGGCTCTTGAATCTTGATAATAGAAAAATTATTTTGTGGAAATTCTTGGGTCTCCATTGCATCTAGTGTTCTTCGATGGTGATTGCAAAGTCTATTGCTTCCTAGCATTTGGGTATTTGTGGTGAGATCTATATTTTTCGTGGAAACATTGTCTTGTCTACAGGAGGGTGACTTCACTTGGGCGTTTTTGCAGGGGTTCCTCATCTCGCTTGCTTGGCTTCACTTGTATCAAAAGGTTATCATTAGTATCATTATGATCTATGATTTTAACTTGTTATTTTTTCTATAGCATTTGTCCATTTCTCTTTATGCATCAAATCTGATATGGTTGGCGTTTGATGTAAAGGAGAGAGGGTGCATTGGCTTCCTTGAGCAAATCAATTTTTATAGAAGCGTCATCCAAATCTTCTCAAATTGATTGGGACAACATAGATCATCATCATCAATGCATCTACACGGTTATCCAGGTAAGATCCATAGGTTAGTTCTTCTCTTCTTGATCTCAATCCATTGGCACCTTTTTATTTTATTGTCAAAACCCCAAATATAAAAAATGAAAAAATAGTATAGATCAAACTGCTTGATCTTTTGGCAAACCATTTTTATGTTTTGTAAATCGTGTCAAACCCTAAGTGAGTCTTCCTAGACATTTTGCTTAGGTGACTCCATTGGGCCCAAATCCCAAGGCACTGCTCTCTAAACCCTAGCACTACCCTCCAATTGGCCAATTTCTCTTGCGTTTTGATCTTATCCCTTAGGCTTGAGTACTTTGACACTGTCATACCTTCCGTCAAGTCTATCTTGTGGTACTAGATAGCCCCAATCTTGTTCTAAACCTCCCTGCATTAGACACGGTTCCCAAGGCAGTGAATATTACTATCATTTGCTAGTACCTTGATTCTGGATCTATTAAAAGACTCACAAGTCACTTGCATTTCAACATTGGATCACATTTCAAGTTACATAAACCTCCTGATCAAAACCATAACTCACCTTGTGACTTTATCCATAGATCTAGGGTTTACTTCACCTTACACCTTACTTACTTCAACTTCAATTGATTTGATTTGGTGTTTTGGTTTGATCTTTCCTATCGAGAGTAGATCTTGGTCTCCCCCATTGTTGTCTTGGGCTAAGATAACATCAAGTGAAAATTGCCTCGATTGGCGTGACAACCATCGATTTGGGAGTCGAGGCTATCTTGGTTCACCTCTTTGGTTTCCCATCCCTCTACCGTCCATCTTGGATCCAGCTCATAGGGGCAACTACAAGTTTGGTGACAACATGATCCTTCTTCTTGTGGATGTAACACTAGAGCAAGATCATGGAGATATATGCTCATTCAGTCTTGATCTTGTTGTGATGCTTTGCTTCGAAGAAGACTCAATTATTATATTCTTGATGTTCCGTGGAGGTCTTGCTGTTGGTGTTGATGAAAGACTTGTAGACTCAGGGTTTGAGGGTTCATTCAGTCTTGAGCTTGTTGTGATGCTTTGCTTCAAAGAAGACTCAATTATTATAGCGGTGTTCCACCAAGTTTCCGGGACGGGGGGGCGTGGGAGTGGGGAAACGCACATTGGGGACGTGTAGAGACACCCCAAAATTTTGGGGTATTTTGGAGGACGGGGTGGGCGGGGAGGCGTCAGGGTCCCTAACATAGGGGGGTCGGTCTCTAAAATTATAAGAAAGAAAAAATAAAAAAATAAAAATATGAACCCCAACATATAAACATATCAATTCCTCATCCCATCACCATTTGCATACTAGCATGCTTATGTTCCCGAAGAATTTAGTGTAATTTAAATTTTAATGTAATCGTTATAGCCAAGCATATCATATCGATGTTTGTTTCTTTTTATTTGTTTCTATTTCGTTTTAAAATGACCATTTAGTGTAAAAGCCTAAAATTTAAGATGAACCATTTCTTTTTTAAGTAAAAAAAATTAAAAAATCGAGGGCAATGGGGGCCTGTCGGAGGCCCCCATTTTCAAGAGGGGGCGTGTGGGAGCCCCCCAATCCGAGAAACTCCTAGACCCACGTTTCCCCAAGTTTCGCAGAAAGGGGGGTGCTGGGAAACGTTTCCCCAAGTTTCGCAGAAAGGGGGGCGCTGGGAAACGTTTCCCATGGAGCCCCCCAGCCCCCGGGGCGTGGGAAGTGTAGGGGGTGAGCCCTCGACCCTGTGAGGCGCGTCCCCGTGGAACACTGTATTATAGTCATGATGTTCCATGGAGGTCTTGGTGCTTGCGTTGATGAAAGACTCGAAGACTCGGGGTTTGAGGACTCAAACCCTATGATGGAGTCATGGACATCTAAATTTGAAGGCTACTACTAGAGTTTTCTTGCCATCTACTTGTGTGATGCAACATGGCTAGGGTTGCGAACCCTAAGGAAGACAACAATGAAGCTAAAGACAACTTAAACTTGTTGATGCTAGTTTGTTGTGGATCTTTGGCAGTGGTGAGAGTTTTGAAAGTTTTCCCTAGCTAGGGTTTGGAGAGCAAGAGATTGTACCAACTTTCTATTAAAGCTGTGGTATGTAGTTGTACATGTACTTCATTTCCTCTCTCTCTCTCTTTCTCTCTCTTCTAATTGCCTAGATTGTGCAGGTGCAAATTTGATTTTCAGCCTACCTTGTCTTGTTGATTGACATAACATGTGGGCTGAAATTGTCAAGTGATTTAACATATAACTTCAAGATAAGAGAACATATTTACTGCAAAATCATTTCTTAAGCATGGTAAGCTTTTTTTATTTTTCTACCTTCTTTTAAAGCTTAGATTAGGAGGTTTCATCAAACTTGTAGGGTTTTGACTAATGTCCTTGGAGGATCAACTTCGGGATTTGAGGTAGAGGCAAGCTAGAGCCGATAGTAGGGGGCCAAAGGATGCTAATGATGAATAGTATCCCAATATGCAAAATTCAAACACTGAACTCTGAAATATAATAAATCACATTGACGATCGTGTTTGTTGAATTTTTGTACCTACGGAAGTGTTCCCCTAGTGACTTTGCACCTTAGTCACTAAAAAGGGGACAAATGACATGACCCTTGTATTAATTACTTGAGACGAGTATTTAATTCACATTAGAGAATAAAGTGACTTTTAAAATAAATTTAAGTGTCAATTGAGAGAATATTTAATGGAGAGAAAAGTGATTTTTCTCATCTATTGATGAGAAAACACTAGACTAAATGTGGTCCCTTGATCTAGTTTCCTATCAGCTATCATTTGAATTCTGCTCTCAGTATTTTTGTTAGAATTCTCTTGCGCTTATATGTTCAGACATGTTTATGAGCTAAATTCATTTGCTGCTGAATGTGGAATGATCTGAATTTAACTTCAAGCCTGTTAGAGAAGTAAAAACATAGTGTTTAAATTGCACAAGGATGAATTTAGTATTATTATTTTAATGGTGATGGGGTGAGGCATTCTTAGGTTAATATGTTAAGATTTATATTTTTTAATAATTTTGGAGATCCCCCTCCTATGTTAGGGACCCCGACACCTCCCCGTTCCCCATGAATTTTCCTAAAATTTGGGGGTGGTCTCCTCGCGTCCGCCATATGTGTTTCCCTGCTTTTGTGCTCCCACGCCCCGGAAACTTCATGAAACATAGGAAATACGTTTCTTGTAGATTTGTAGTAAAGATTTTTTACTGTATACATCTTATATATCAGTTTTATTTTCATATTTATATGGAAATGGGTTTGTTTGATGTTGGTGCTTTAGATGTTTAAAAAAATGAAAAAAGTATTTTTTAAGCTTCCTGATATTTTCTCTAATATTGCTAATAAATTATACTCCCTCAGCGATATATTCACCAACACAATAAATGTAACATTGTAAAAACTAATTATTCTTTATCTTAGACCTAAACCAGTAGGAAGCAATCAATGCTTTCTGATCAACAAATTCTCTCTTGGGAAAAGGAGCTCCATGCATCATATAATTGACTCAAACATTGCAATTTTACAGCATTTACCCTGGAATGCAACTTTGCACCTTTCTTCTAGGAAACATCAGTTCCTTCATTCCACAAGCATATTGAATATCTGTATCCCTTATCTTCTCATCCATATAACCTTACATAAACGTCCATTAGTTGTGCATGTATATTGCAGACGTACAAATATACATACACATACAAACATGCATAGCTTTGTATGTTTATGCAACTATGTAATTATGTAACTGCCTTGGCTATTATCCTTACAAAACTATTTCCTGGAAACTTCCTTGGTGTTTAGCTGATTCTTGAATATATTTTTGCCAAAAGCTTTATTCAATCAGGCACATTTGGCCTCTGGCAATTGTATTTAACAGTTTACAATAACTCAGAGATGGATTGTGGTTTTTAAAATTTTATGTTCCTCAATTGCAAACTTAACACAGTTAGCGCCTCCCATAGCCCCATAATGGCCACCCTTCCCAATAACAAAAATTGAAAGAGTTATAGGCTTGATTACTATTATCTTCTGTGTGTGAACAGTGAACAGTAGTTTGAAAAGAGAGCATACAAGAGCTAAGTACATCTAGATAAGCACGCTGTTTCTTGATTTAACAATTCAATAAGCTGCATAGAAGACAAATAAAATTTAAATTAAGGAGGTATAGACAAACCTCTGACATTGCTCGGGTAGCCAATGCTTTAAATGCACTCTACAAAATCAATGCAAGGAATTGAGTTAGCAAAACCCATGTTACAAATCATAAAGCTGAGAAGCAATACAACCCAACAAGCTAAATCAAAGAGCTCTTACGCAGCTCCTTCCTCTTTTTGTTCTTATTATGCCACACTCTCAAAACCAAAATATGCAACAAGGACCAAATAAACTAGAGATAAAAACATCACCATTTCGGCTTATAAATGAAATGAACAAAAACCTAAACAATGTGAAATCCAAGGAAATATGCTTTGCTGCTTGTGGATCTTTTATGTAGTATGGTGATGAGCTAAGTCACCTAGTTCATATTTGGGTTGAATTTGGGAGGAATGAAATTAAAAAACAACTTTTGTCAGTGCAAAAAAAAAGATAAAATTTGCAATTAAGTTTGAAAAAGAGAATTCAGTGAATTCCATTATGGTTTTTCATATTCAAACCAAATACAAATGCAAATATTTTTTAACTTCAAATTTGACCCAAAAATATGTCAAATGTCAAGATTGAAAAATGTTACTGCATCATTATATTTTCAAAAGTGTATTATATTTTTTTTTCAAAGGAAAACCTCATGGGAAAATCCAAGGTATGCTTTGATACATTCGTGTATGGTAACCCTGGTAAACCCGTCCGCGTACGCCGTAGACTAGTGTGCCTCACCCAGGAGGTTTGGAACCAGGCACTTGAAGGCATAGAACTAAGCAAATGCCCAACAACATTGGTGACAACATGTTGATCCAACCCCTTGGGTTTAAAAGGCATGCTATATATATGGGTCCTTTGGTTTTTATATTTTAAGTTTAACAAAAAAAACCTTACCTTTTTTTTATAAATTTTTAAAATTGGACAGATAAAATCACAATTTTTTGAGATATGATGAAGTTCAATCTTTTGAAAAGATTGCCGAATGTGGTAACTAAGATGATGAGATTGGTTACTTTCAATTTGTTAGGCTACAAATGAAAGAAAAAGATGAGACATATATTAGAATACAGGGAGTTGACTTAAGGGATGGCTAGGGCACCTTAGCAGGTCTTACTGGGCAATGTTAAAGGTACATGTCAGCTGAAAAGTCACCTAACCAGAACTGTTAAAAGTCACCTGGCATTAAAATCAGCAGACAAAACATGTTGGATGATGTGGCAGTCTTGTCTCTTCTTGAGGGTGACTTCACTCCATGAATAATGCGTTGGATTTGGTGCAAGCGAATCACTTCAAGTTTGAACAATGTGCCCCCCTCTTTTCATGCTTGTGCCTTGAGTATGTGGCAAAGATTGAATTGGAGTGTTGGCAAGTAGGTGAGGGCACATCTCTCTTGGGAGAGGTGGAACCCTCTCCTTGAGATCTGCTCTAGTCTATCCCTCAATCAACTCCATAACTCGACTTCAACTCCCTCTCATGGATCCCCCCCTCTTGGGTTTTTCTATATACTGAAGGCAATTCGCCATTGTAAGGCATCAGAGTGTGGAACCTCTTCTTGCGCATGCTGTAGTATTTTTCTGAGTATATGCTAATAAAAGGCTGTGGAGGCAATTTCTGTCTGGGACCTATAGATGTGTCGATGTGTTATCACATATATATTGTAGCCGGGCTACCATGATGCAGCATACAGATTGATCTCTTTATTTTTTCTGAGCTACACATTCAGATGGGGTTACAGCATGGATCAAAACAGACTGAGCCATTAAGAGTTGTTATCATATATACATTTGCAATTGGGCTACCATGATGCAGCATACAGATTGATTTCTTTATCCTTGGGAGCTTTTCATTCACATGGGGCTTTAGCATGGATTATTACAGCCTCAGCCATTCAAGAGCCTTGATCAGCAAAGTTTCCTTGCCAGGAATGAGATCCAATAGTCCATTGAGATGCTTTCAGTGATGACCTAGTTCATTTCAGCAGAGTAGCAGATCAGATATGGTACACATAGTTACAGATGGGCCTATCAGATGGAGATAGGTATATATGGTGAGATCAGGTATATGCTTCTATAGTTTGAATTTGCTCTGTTATGTATATCAAACACCTATGCTTGTCTTGTTAGGATGATCATGGTGACCTATGCTTATACATGTACTAATGCTTGAACTTGTGCTGAGATTAATCAAATGACTTGATGTGAACACTGTTGCTCATGCCATGCTTGTACAAATGTCAAATAGTAAACCTTAGTGCTATGTTGGTTCCATGTGTCATTTGTCCCAATCCATCCAGTTCATCCGTTGTTGAATTTTATCCCATGACTTAAATTGATTGAGACTTGTGAGATTGAAGATCTTTTCCCCATCTTGACCCATGTGCATGATAGACTCCATGTGGTTATGTGTCTTTGACTATGAAGTATGTGGCTTGGCTAGTGTGGTTGGGTTCACCAGGTAGTTCTCCTTTAGTCCTCAAAACAAGGGTTCCTTCAAAGAGTTGCTAAACACTGAGGCATCGAAACGCCTAAAACCTATATATAAATGATGCAAAGTAAATGTTTAAAAAGTAGTCAGTGGCCAAGGGGTTGAGCACTCATTCTTTGTATAATGTAAGGCTCATTTTCCTTCCACAAGAGCGGCATGGAGAGGCAAACCGGATAGGGCTATGGACTGCTCGCTGACAGCGGGGATAGGCCTTAGTCATTTATTGAAGCCCAGAAGGCTTTCCAGGGCACTTGCTCTTGTAGGCTAGCTACTATCTTATGTGAAATGTGAAAGTATTGAAAAAGGTCAATGGTCAAAGGATGAGCACTCACTCTTTGTATAGTGTTCAACTCATTAGCCCCCACAGAGCAACATGGTGAGACTAGCCTGCGAAGGTTATGTCTTTGTCAGTACTAGAGCTTAGAAGGCTTCCAAGGCATCTGCCTTTGGAGGTTGACCTATATTGTGAAAGTTATGAAAAGGAAAACCTGCTAGAGCCTGAAGGAAGCAAACCCAAGCACTTTATCCACTTGCGAAACACCACCATCCCCTATTGCTATCTGTCATGCATATGTCACTTTGGTTGAGTGTATTGATTGTCATTCAGAGAGATCACATAGTCGAAGTCCGTCAGAAGTCATTTCCCTTTGCCTTAGCCTTGTTTTCCATCCTCACCTAGCAATAGCACACTGTTTAAGCTTTGTAAGTATGGCATGAACAAGAAGACTTCCAGAAGGTTCTGAGACTTTTCAAAGGCATAGGTATATCTTACTTACTATTACTATTGTTGTCACCATGATTAGGAATAACATGATTTAAGTTTGGTTTTGATATTCACCGTTGGAGCATTTCTTACCTTGGATGCATGCCAGATCATATGGGTACCATATCTCACCTCCAGTTTGGTTACGTTGAACTAGTCAACCCAGTTGACCAAGTCAAACCCAGTTCCCAAGGCGGTGACTCAAAAACAAAATTGATTATATTTGTTCCAGACATGCCCAGGACTAATACTGTGGTTTCAGTTTTGAGAGTTTAGCCCCAGATCTCAGGATCAGTGATTATTATCCCTTTATTATTGGCCAAATGATCAAATTTTATTACAGATGGCAGTGATTTTGGTTTTCCTAGAGAATTGCAATGTTCTAGGGGTATGAGTAGCCACTTGTACCATTTTTTTGTGTCTCCAAATCATCCAGTACAGTCAGTTTTCCCCAGTTCTCAGTTTGGATAGAGTTATGATGACTTTTATCAGTTTCAGAGGATGTACCACCAGAAAATGAACTACAGAATTCATTGAAAAAATCGATTTGGCCTATTGGGTCAAGGAAATGGCTTGGAAATTTGTCAAATGATGTAGTTTGACTCCTTGGACAATTCTTCAGCAGTTTCAGTCAGCATTGTTATTTGGATTATTTTATTCTTGGCTCAGCCAGTGAGGACGTCCCCCAAGGAGCGCCCCTCAACTTGGCCAATTGATGTATTACGTTGTTATATCATATGTGAGGTTGTAATGGGGCGTAGGGTGAATAAAGCCCCTAGTGAGCCCTTTTTTATGTATTATCATGATCACATCTTATGTTATATCTTATTTTTTACTTAGACAAGGTGTCATTGGGCAAAACGTGCGCCCCCCTTGATCTAGTCAACTTGATCCATGTAAAATTGATCTCCATCGTTGATGATGTTATAATCTCAACCGTCAAATGTAAAAGTAAGTTAGGGTTAGTGTCTCTCAAAAGCTATATAAAGACGAGACCCCCCCCCCCTTGTATCCCATCGAAAAATTTAGCACCATTGGCTCTTGAAGAATAATAGAGAAAATCTTTATGGGATCTCTTGTCTTTTGTGGATGATTGAAGAATGTTCTTTGTGATTAACTGACATTATTTCTCGTTTGCATTGGAGATTATTGGTGAGACTGGCATATTTTTTCTAGATCCATTTGCTTGACAGGGAAGTCAATTTGAAGAGGGGCGCACCTGTGCGAGACGTCCACCTTGCTCTGCTTTCCAGGTTGATCAATACAGGGAGTATTTTGGTCTTATGATTTCTTACTCTCTTATTTGTTTACTTCTCGTCAGCATTTGTCGTTTTTCTTGCCATTCTCATTGTTATTTACTTGGTTTAGCAGTAGAGAGGGCTCTTCTGGCTTCCTTGGGCGTTTTAACAAAGCTGGGTTTTCACCATATCTTCCCTTGATCTATGCGGAAAAAATCTTCATCACCTTGGCATTCATCCTCGAAAACATCAGGTACATTATTCCTAGGTAAGATCTATCATTTTTCTCAGTATCTAATCGGGGATGCATTTTCCTTTCATCAAACCCTCCTTTAAAATCCTCATTCCTTAGATTTGTAGGTTCTAGTTTGCGACGGGATATAAAACTCAAAACCCACTTTGGATTTATTATAAAACCCCTAAGTTTTAATTTTCATCATCATCAGATTCCATTTGCCCATCTTAAGCACTGGTCTGCTTCTTAGGGGAAGACGCCCTCCTTGGGAGGAGTGGGTATTTCTGAAACCGCAAACTGGGTATAGTTGGTTTCTCTTTCATTTGTTTAATCTTACATCCAACAATCAATCTGAGTATCCAATTTCGTCTAATTTCACCATTTTGCCCTAGATCTCATTTTTTTGTTTAAAACCCTAGGTTAGAATTGGGATTTTCACTTGGATGCTTGAAATCTCTTAGTAATTGTTTTAAACTCTAATTAACTATCCCACTAAGAGATACCACAAAGATTCCCTAGATCATCTACTCATTTCCTTATTTTATGACTATCTTGGTCATAAGGACGCCCCTTGGGCTTAGTATTTTCATCGAGTCTGAAGTGCCGATATCCTTGACTAGTGTGACATTTGAGTTCTTTCAGAGGTCTTGGATAACATAGGTCGTGACTTTAGTTGCCTTTCCTTTGCCCCCTTGGAAAGGGTCACCCCACGGGGCAACTACAAGATTCGTGGTAAGAAGAGCCTTTGTTCAATAGTAGTTGTAGAGTATTTCCTTGCTAGGACTGGGGTCTCCTTGTCCTTTGAGATGACTTTAGTGGTAACCTAGCTCATTCAAGTAGGGGGGCAAATATGGTACACAGGTCACAGATGGGCATGTCAAATAGAGACAGGTATATGGTGAGATCAGATATATGGCTCCTTGGTTGGATTTTGCTCTTTGATGTATACTAACACCTTAAAGTTGTTATACTATGATGATTATGGTGACCTATGCCAATATTACATGCTGTACTAATGCTTAAACTTGTGTTGAGAATAATTAAAAGAATTTGATGTTGAAGACTATTGCTTATGCCATGCTTTATACAATTTTTAAATCTTAGTGTTATGCTAGTTCCATGTATCATTTGTCCCCATTCATCCAGTTCACCCATAATTGATTTCCTGCCATGACCTATGTTGATTGAGACCTGTGAGATTAAAGATCTTTTTCCCCGTGTCGACCCCTATGCATGATAGACTCCATGTTTTTCTATGACTCTGGCTATGAAGTATGTGGGCCAGTGTGGCCAGGTTCACCAAATCGTTTTCCTTTATTCCTCAAAACAAGTGCTCCACCCAACAGTGTCTTTAGACACTAAAGCATTGGAACGCATAAATGTTATATCTAAATGATGCAAAGTTTGAATGTTATAAATTAATCAGTCGCCAAAGGATGAGCACTCATCCATCATATGATGTAAGGCTCATTTTCTCCCACAAGGGAAACAAGGTGAGGCAAACCCGTCGAGGCTATGGATGCTTGCTGGCATCGGGGCTAGGCCTCAGTCATTTTCTGGAGATAAGAAGGCTTTCCAGGGCACCTGCCTTTGGAGGTTGGCTATTATCTTATGTTAAAGATAAATGATGTTTAAAACTCACATCAAGATCTTGTCCGTATTTCTCATTTGATCTATGAGGAAGCAATCCTCGTCATCTAGGAAGGTATCTCAGTATCTACAAATTCCAGGTGAGTTTCTTAGCTTCTTTCTCTTTGTTTTATTTTTCATGTATTTCCCATCATCTATTTTTATTGAAAACCCAATTGTATTAAGTAGGAAAAATCACCGGAGCATTTTGCACTTAGAAACCTCAAATTCAGCGATCTCGGTTTTGCCGTCCATTATCCAAAACCTAGTCTACATCCTAGGGGTGACCATTGGACTCCATTTACCCATGCAATAGTGGAACTGATCCCCTAGGTAAATCCCCCTCTCATCATTGTCAGCAGTTGTCGAGGTACGTTTTGTTCTAGTTTTTGCTAGGATTTCAAAAACTGTCATATCTCATATCCAAGAAATAAACTTGGTGTGCTAAAAGCCCTAATTCGCTAATCAAACCCTACCTTCGGTATTCCCTTAATTTCACATTCAAATCTCCCTAGGCTTTCAGTTTGATTATTTGAATTAACACACAAATTCTATATCAAGTAATTAAATCCATAAGTCACCAAGTAAATCAACTTGAGTAACATTTCCGACATCCGCAACTACCCTCTACTCAAGTATTCCTTAAATTGTGGCCTTATCTTTAAATCTAGGTGTTGTTGCCTAATTCGCATCTCAGGTAACATGGTAGAAATCTTCAAGCCACTAGGTGCGACCTTGGGGGCAAAGCTCGAGTCAAGTGCTGTCACCTGATACTCGGCTTTTTCGTCTAGGCCAACTCCTAGCGAAGCCAAGGGGGATGGACCCTAATGAAAAGTAAAATATAGGGTTTTTACTCTACGAGAGAAATAATTAATTTTTTAATATGAAATGGATAAAATAACACAACGAACTATTGCAAGAAAGAGATCACATCAACAACATATGACAATGTAAGCACCATTCACGACATTTTGCAATAATTGATTTAAGCATTGAAAGTAAAACCGACAGTGCCGATGAATATGGAGCGCTTGTAAAAGTGCAGTGTTGTTGTGTCGTGTAAGTATTGCAGTTGTCTTGTTGGTCAATTTTAAAATTATTAATGAGTAATTAAGGGCGTGGGTTAATTATGGGTTTGGCCCAACAAGTCAAGTCCCTTCGAATTGAGTGCTAAAGCGGTAATACCAACTGTCCAACAGGACGAGGATGAACTTGCTTGGAGTATCCCCACGTCAGAAACGGACTCCATATCTGACTTTTATTACACTTTGAAAAATTTTAATTAAACCATTAAAAAATGGCTTAAAAAACGGAGAATTTTTTTTTCTCGGAATCTAACAAAACTCTAGGGGGACCTAGTACATGTCCATACGACTCAAAATGAACTCCTAGCACGTTGAAAATCACTAACACGAAGGCTCTAATAACCTCCTAAGGCTGAAACACCAAGACGACTACCCCAACTTTGGAGGTGTGAGTGAAAAACTTCAAAATTATTAGTCGTTTGTTCAACAACCAATAATAACCAAGGAAAAAAACACTCTGGACTAGTCGACTTGATGCTTAAGTCCCAGAAGCCGAACATGTATTACAAAAAATAAAATGAACAGACTTCCAGAAAAAGCCTTGCAGACTTCTGAACTCTGAAGAATGAACAAGTATACTTGTTCCAGTTCGTCGGCTCGCTTGAAATATCCACCAAGTACAACTTCGGTGGTAACACTAGGGTTTACAGCTTTCACCTTACGTATTCTCTGTTTCTAGTCTGATCTGGTGATTTAGCTTTAGGTCTTTCCTTCTATGATAGGTCTGGGTCTCCCCCTTTGTCACTTGGGCTTTAGTGGCATAAAGCAAAGAATATCTCAAATGGTGTGACAACCATTCCATCATTTGGTGGTTGGGGTATTCGTAGGTCACGACTTTGGTCATTTTTTCCCTCTGCCATCCTATATAGGATCACTCTACAGGGCCACTACAAGATTCGTGATAACAAGATGATTTAGGGAAATCCCATGATCACATCACATCATAGAAAATAGACATAAAAATAGACATAAGTAAAAGTGCTAACAACTAATTAGATATGTCCCTCGCACATTGAAAAAGGGGTAGAACACCCTTTTCCTAGTGACAACCAATGTTATCATAACCAGACCACACATTACACAGTGGCTCGCACAAACATTACACAGATTTATCCTAGAAACCCAAAGCCAGGAAAACCAACATTCCTGCGAATTTCTCTTCTCTCTATCTTATTGTATTATCTTTTATGTTCAAGGTGTCCAAACAAGGAATTATCATCTCTAATATTAAATGTTATGAAACAAATATTTAAAAATTAAAATAGCATAATAAACTTGCACGCACAGAATGTATAGCAAATACAAACAGTGAGCACAACTCCCAAAGTGATGATAATGATAAGTTCAATAAAAACTCCTTATACATTAGGAGTCAGGACTCAGGAGTCAAGACAACCAATCCAAATAACTCAAGAACTTTTATATATCCATATTCTTACTCCTTGCCCATGTAGGCCCACTACCAGGGAAATCCACTATTTTTCCACATCTATAACCCCATTAAAGTCACACGAAGGCCCATATAACTTTATAAGTATCTAGCATGGGATATAATGTAACCCAACCCCTACAACATCCTGCCCCCCACCCCTGGCAACTTCGGTATCACAGTGAGGACTCTTTCAAGGGAAATACACTCAGTTACAATAAGGAGAATTAACAACTTTTAGGTCCCGTTTGGTCCGCAGATCTTAGCTTACAAGGATGGATGCTTTTAGATAAGCTGTTAACACTCAAATGTTGGACCCAAAAAGGGCATGCTTGCCTGTTTTTCTTATGCTGGGAGGGGACGCTTGCATTGGTTTCTTTATGTACCATTATTGACGTATATTTTTATTGTCTAGTAGTCTGATATCAGATGCATTTCTGCAAAAATGAAATAGTCGCCCTCTTTTAAATGAGAAAGTGTTGAATTTTGGACACATTCTGCTACCTGGTGCAGTTTGTAATCTGGCCAAAGGAAAGGTAGAAATCAAGCAAAATATTTTTCCATAGGGAAGCATAAAATTGAGATCATAGTAAAGTTTCCTTTTAAGATACAAACCAAGCTGTAAATATACTTTTCTCAATAAAATTTTAGAGTTGTACCATATTATACAATCTACAAAGAATTTGTTTATTAAGTAGCACATCAAACCTCAATTGTTGGATCATTACTGTCCTGCATGCGATGAAGAGAAGCAGCAAGGGCCTGGAAATTAATTTAAACCAACAGGCAGCCAGTTAGCATAGTACCCAAGATGATAAATTAAAACAGTAAATGCACATATATCCATAGAAAATGCTTGAAACGCTTGCAAATTTTAAAAGGAGTACCATGCAACTGATTGAACATGCAAATCTCAATTCTCAACAGGAACACTATCCAAAAAATATTTTAAAAGAAACTCATTTATCGTGACATATGGAGAAATCAGAAAGGTCATAGCAAGAATCCTGAACTGTACATTATCTTCACTGGGGAAGAATATATTGCACACACTAAATTAGTGTCATGGCCTGCTTTTCAAAAAGTGCAAGAGACTGACTAACTGGTAAAAGAATGTTGAAAGTCACAACCTGGAAACAAAGTGGGTCAATGTAATACAAGAGCAAAACATAGCTAGAGTACAAGATAGATTACAGGATTCGGACTGTAATTCATAAAGACAATTAGTCACAGACAAAACGACCTTCCTATCTGGTTTAGCAAATAAACATCTTATTGAATTATGTATTTCCTAGATAAACATCTTACCATAAGCATTAAACAAATTTCTTGAAATTCTGTTATCCAATCTGCAGACCAGTGTATCCATTACATCTAATAAGATAGATCTCCAGGTTGTATAGATTTATTAATAGATTAACCTATAAACTTATCATTTCTTACATTAGACCAATGATAGACATTAGAAAATTGGAATAGCCTACTACAGACAAACTTAGTGCTCATCATCTGCTCACTGCTTAGAGGAAATCATCCCTAATTCCTATTTAGTATTGGGAATGGTGAAACTATTACTCAAATGTGGATTGAGAAAGCCACTTAGGTTGCAAAGGAAACATCCTTTCCTTTTTCTGCTTGCTTTACCTGGTCTGGGTCCCACCATAAAGCAGTGTATCTTCTGAGGGTGATGTCAGATGATGTCAGAAACTCTAGAATAGTATCCCTGCATTGTAACTCATCTTCTAAATGCGACAGTTCCTATAACATTAGTTGGTTGACATTCACCAAAATGTGTGCATGCCAGATGACCTAGAAGATCAAAGCCGAAAGCATTTCAACCAAAAATTTGGAAGGTAGTCTAAGGTCCACAGTGGGACGGTTTCAATTTATAATATTGCTTGTTCATGAATCTCTATCCAAATGCAACATGCATGGCTAGAAATTTAAAGAGCTCGTCATGTCAACATTATTCAATATCTAAAATTATGGAATGAAAGATGATCAAAATTAGTGAATAGTCAGTTACAAACACATGCATGTGTATGGCTACATGTCAAAATTACATTATCCCCTAAAAATAGAGTAATACTAAAAATAGCCAATGTATATGTTGTGCCTCAAGCACAACGTACTACATGCAAGATTACATTTTCATTGGGTCCCCCAGGGTTAGTCAAGACGTATAGGCCAATCTAATGGATCATTAAGGCTATTTCATGTTATTGGCCTTGCTGTTAGATGACCACAAAACTAGTTTATTATGCAACCATCATCTCTAGGCTTTCCCCATTCTATTAAAAATATATGACTTTATCTCTTTGTAAGGCATCATTGGAAAAATAATTTTTTCTTATATTATAGCCAAGATGTATAGGCCAATCTAATGGATCATTAAGGCTATTTCATGTTATTGGCCTTGCTGTTAGATTACCACAAAACTAATTTATAATGCAACCATCATCTCTAGGGTCTCCCCTTTCTACTAAAAATATATGACTTCATCTCATTGTAAAGCATCATTAGAAAAATCATTTTCTCTTATATTTTGTGGGGTTTCATGTTTAAGACGATGTCTATATTTTGGGTGGTAGAACGACCCCATTTATTTTTCCACATATGCAGTGTTCACCCATTAACTTTGGAAGCAGTGTGCTTCTTATGGTTAATGTCTTGCACATAATTGACGATATTTGGGCTATCTTGTAACAATTGAAGCTATTCTCATGAATATTTCATGATATTTCTGTTATTATTGGTATAGATTGTTATAGGAATGTAAAGGATTAAGCACATTGAGTCTCCCATGGCAAGGAATATGTAAATTTTCTGAAAACTCTCACTTGAGCTAAACAGTATATTTTAATTTTTACTGATAACCACACATGAGTTTCTTTATTAGTAATGCAGTGAAAAAAAATACTGAGAAACATGAACAATAATCACATCAATATAGACACAGTATTATTGGGTATGGAAACCCCCGGATAAAACCCAAGATGGGAAAACCGGTGCAGCAGTGAAATAAAAAATTTTATTATTAAGATATGGAACAATTACAATCCAGTAGATGAATTCACCCAACCTAGCAAAATAGAACCTCTGTAAAATCACTGGGCAAACCCAACAAATCGGTATGGCCCCCCTGCACAGCTGTACGGCCTCCTACGTCAACAGTGCGACCCTCATACGTCAACAATACGGAATCTGTATGGTTGTTGTATGACTGCTGCAGTTGCTGCCTCTGCCGAGTTGTACGGTCTCCCTCTGCGTGAGTGTGTACGGGCCTATGCTCTACTTGATCTTTAGGCGAACCTTCCTGGCGAGTGCTCCTTCGTCTTCTCTGCAAACTTCGTCCTCCAACTTCTTTGTTTGTCTATGTTTGTGTGTGTCATCTCCACCAAATCTTCTTTTAACTCAATGTCCAAGCGAAAAACCCTAACCCTCACTATGGATCAATCAATGAGATCCTCCGGTGAGATCAATGGCCAAGATTAGATTTGCCATCACTTAAATTATTTTCACATTTCACTTTATAAAAGTGACTTCATTAAGTTAATTAATAATTATATCACTTAATGTATTTTCCTAAGTCTAAACTTAGGTAAATCACATTAATACATTTGGCTTCTTGCTTTATGTCTTTTAGCATGCAAGCACACATGTAATGATAAAAGACCTTCCTTGTTGCCACTTTCTAAAACTCCCTCTCAACAAGGAAGGGCTTCGATAGCAACCCCAACTTGTCTCTGAACTTCACAAAATTGTGTCTGCAAAGTGCCTTGGTGAAAATGTTTGCTACCTGCTCATATGTCTGAATGTACTCCAACCGAATGGTTCCTTTCTGTACACAGTCTCTCAGGAAGTGATACCGAATATCAATGTGTTTGCTCCGGTCATCGAACACTAGATTTTCAGATATCCTGATGCCACTCTGATTGTCACAGTGAACCACTGTAGCCTCTAGCTCATGCTCGAATAACACTAAAAGCAACTTCCTCAACCACATTCCCTCACAAGCAGCGAAACTGGCTGCCATGTACTCATCCTCTGTCGAGCTCAATGCAACTGACTTCTGGTTCCTACTAAACCAAGAGACAACCCCTGACCCAATACTGAAGCAACAACCTGAAGTGCTCTTTTGGTCTTCTACACATCCTGGCCAGTCAGCATTTGTAAATCCTGCTAACTATACACTCCCACTATGTTCATAAACCAACGCATACTCCACTGTACCTCTAATGTAGCAAAGCAAGTGCTTTGCAGTTGTCCAATGTACTCTTCGAGGGTCCACCATGAACTGGCTCAAAGAGTTGATCGCAAAGCTAATGGTTGGTCGTGTGTTGACTAGATACATGAGCGATCCGAGAAGCTGGCGATACAATGTAGGATGAAATCTGTCTGACACCGATGCATCAATCTTCCTCCAAGTTGGAAACTAGAGGTATGGTCATGCGCTTGCAATCCTCCATCTTGAATCTCTTCAAGATCTCTACTGCGTACTTCCCATGTCCAATGAACAAGCACCCATCGCTCTGCCAAGCCTCAAAGCCTAGGAAGTAATGCATCAACCCAAGGTCTTTCGTCTCAAACTCAACTACAAAGTTGGACTTGCAGTCGTGAATCAGCCTCTCATCTCCTGTAAGAAAGAGATCATCTACATGCAGTACCAGTATGAGAGGCACCTCACCTGATAAAAAGGATAGGTTGTGGTCCGCCTCACTCCGCTGGAATCCCATCTCTCGTAGATAGTTGTTTATTCTCGAGTACCATGCCCAAGCTTCCTGTTTGATCCCATAAAGAGCTCTTTGCAACCTCTATACATGCGACTCCCTGTTCTCCACATCGAACCCCTCGAGTTGCTCAATGAATACCTCCTCCTGTATAACTCCGTTGAGGAAGGCAATCTTGACTTCCATCTGATGAACTTGCTAACCCATCTCTGCTGATAATGACATAATAGTTCGAATAGAAGAATATCTGGCAACAGGGGCGAAGGTCTCCTCATAGTCAATACCGTCCTTCTGTGAAAACCCCTTTGCCACAAAACACGCCTTATACTTCTCCACGCTTCCGTCTATTACATGCTTTACCTTGTCGATCCATTTGGATCCCACCACTCTTTTCCCTTCTGGCCTTGGCACAACCTCCCATACCTGGTTTTTCCTGATGGAGTCATTCTCCTCAACCATAGCCTCCTACCACACATCATGTTGTGCAGCCTCCTCGAAACTGGAAGGTTCGGAGTTAATCTACTCTGTCATCAATGCCATATACCTAAGTCTCTCTGGTGGTTTGCTCCGCCTCATGGAGCTCTGTGGAAAACTCACCTTCCTAGAATCTTGGACTATGGACCTAAACCACTTAGGTCGTAGCCTAGAGTCTACTTGTTGGGCTGCTGGATATCCTCCTCTTCCTACTGCTCATCCTCTAAGTCAATGACAAAAGGATCCTGTCCACCTGACTCCCTCTGGACTATTAGAATCTATGCTCTATGTCTGTACCTGTACCTATGGCTTCTCCAACTTGACCCCCAAGTCTTGTGCTGCCACCTGCTCCTATGCTTCTAAGTCAATAGATCTTCGCAAGGCTCTATCCTCATCAAATTGGACATCCTTGCTCATAACAATCCTCTTGCGCACAGGAATATATATTCTATATGCCTTTGAAGTCTCGTTGTAACCAACAAGTAACCCCTTTTCTCTAGAATGGTTTAACTTCTACCTATTGTCAGCATGAATGTGACAATAGCAGACACTCCCAAATATGCGCAAGTGGCTCACATCTGGTCTCGTGCCTGCGAAGACCTCCTCGGGTGTCTTCCTCCCTAAAGTTGTGTGGGGACACCTGTTCTGAATGTAAACTACGGTCTTGTATGCCTTAGCCCATAAGAATAGTGGCAATCCCTGATCAAATAGCATGGCCTTTGCTGCTCCTAACAATGTCTGGTTCTTTCTCTCTGCCACTCCATTCTGCTGCAGGCTAAGTCACCGGATTCGACGAATTTTCGCCTTCAAAATCGAAATTCGCCGATTTTTGTGGCAGCCCGAATTTGTTCAAAAAATTCGCCGATTTTCATGGTAAACCATAACCTAAATTTTGTTGCCTATATTTTTGTTTCTGCACCTGAGTATTTCGTAGTGGCATGATCTTGCGACCGCCTTAAGGGTTTCGTACCCACGTTTCTGGTTGGTTCCTGGCAGCCTCTACATCGTGGTTTGGGACGGGTATGTCAATCGATGGATGGATGGATGGGTCATGCGAAGTAACTGTAAGCATGAGACGGACTTAGCTATCCTGGATGTTTGATTAGTTCGAAAATTGACCTGGTTTATTTTGCTGGTGGTCAGTCGAGCGGGTAGAACATGGATATTCAATTTCAATTTGGCAGCGATTGCTCTGTCATTTTTGTTTGTTGGTGTGATTATCAGCGTTGTTTGTGTGATTTATATTTAATATATCTAATATTTAGCAATCATATATAATATTATAGTTGATAATATATATAAAATGAAATGTTTTTTATTATATCTTTAGTATATTTTATTAGTACATATAATTATAATATTTAATACTTATATATAATATAAAATATTTTTAATTAATAATACATATAAAATGAAATGTTTTTTTATTATATCTTTAATATATTTATTAGTTAATATTATAAATATTATTATTATATTTAAAATTTACATATAATATAAAATATTTTTAATTTTCAAAATTTATAATAAAACCTATTGTCGATTTTTTTGTCGAATTTCAAGGTCTCCGAATTCGAACACGAACTCAAACGAGGTGACTTAGGCTACAGGGTATGAGGAATGGTGTGCTCCTTCTTGATCTCCTCCGATGAACAATACTCCAAGAACTCATTGGAGGTATACTCACCCCCTTTGTCCGTCTTCAATACTCGAATCTTCCTTCCTGTCTAGTTCTCCACGAGAGTCTTCAACTCTCGAAACCGCTCAAAGGCCTCTGACATGGCCTTCAAGAAATAGATCCAAGTCTTCCTGGAATAGTCATCAATGAAAGTGATGCAATAACTGTAGCCATTCAACAATTGGACTCTCATGGGTCCGCAAACATCCAAATGCACTATGTCCAAGGTCCTCTTAGACTTGTGCTCACTCTATGGGAAAGGTTTCCTGATGTTTTTCCCCAACGTACAACCCTTGCAATGGTTATGCTTCTCCTCCTGTAGCCGAGGAACTCCTATGACTGCCTGTCTCAAATGCCTTAGTGCTCGATGGTGTAAGTGTGCCATCCTCCTATGCCACAACTCACCCTGATTGTTGTTGCTACTAACTAGAGCCTTTACAGACTCAAAGTGTAATCTCTATACCTTCCCACTCCGGATCCCAATCACCCGATCCAAACTCATGTCTAACCCCTTGGGTCTAATATACACCCTATGATATCGGAACTTCACCTGAAAGCCCTTGTCCTCCAGGGTGGAAACGGATATGAGGTTCTTGGTCAACCCTGGAACATACAATTCATCAGCAAAACTGAGGGGTTTGTCAGACTCCCCCTGAAACGAAACAATACCAACTTCCTGCGCCTGATAGTGCGCATCATCACCCAGCTCAATATAGAGATTTAATCCACCCTCCTGCAAGCTCTTGAAGAACCTTTTATGTGTTCTCATGTGACAAGCTGCTCCATTGTCTACGTACCAAACATTGTTATCTATGGTGCTTTCCATGCAAGTTATCAGACAGAAATCCTCATCAAAGTTTTTGCTGACCTCCTCCACCTCTGCAAAACTTGCCATCTGGGTATTGTTCTTTTTCCTGTTTGGGCACTAGGAGGCAAAGTGTCCTTGCTTGTGGCATATAAAACATTTGACTTTGGACAGGTCTGTTCTTCTTACCACCTTTCTTTTTCTTTTCCTTACCCTTGCTCTTCCCTGCTAGGGCTAGGGCCTCTTCATCCACAATCTGTGGGGCACAGCTGGATGAAACTGAACATTGACCAATGCAGGTCTCCTCCTGCACAAAATAATCCCACAATCTATGCCAGTCAGGGAGCTTCTCCCCAGCCACCACACCTTTTACAAAGGTGTCCCATGGCTTAGAAAAGCCATGAGAGCTATCTGAAGTAGTTCCTCATCCTCAATCTTAGAGCCAACTGCTCCAAGCTCGTCTCTGATCTGTGTGATCCTTGTAAGATAAGGCACCACTCCTTCACCCTTGGCCATCCTGGTACTGCGTAACCTCTCCTACAACACCATCTTCTGGTTTTCGTTCTTGCTCTGGTAAAGTCCTTCCAAATCCTTCCACATTTCCAATGCAGTCTTCTTCTTGGAAAGGTGAGGGACTGTGTGGTTCTTCACCCCATCCAAGATGATCAACATAGGTTTGGAATCTAACTTCTTCCACCTTGCCAACTTTGTCGGATCTATGGGCGCAACCTTTGTGGAGTCAATGTGCTCCTCTGCATCACTAACATCTAGGATCCTCATGACCATTTCTTTCCATGTAGGAAAAATCTGAGCCCCTTGGAGTCTATCCTCAACTCTCAACTGTATGGTCATAGTGAAGTGTAGCTGTCAAACCCTAGATCTGAACTCTACGTTTGTTCTTCAATAGATCTGCCCCCGATCTGCAATAGATCTGAACTCTACGTTTGTTCTTCCATAGATCAGCAGTTTCTCAGATTTAGCTCAATAGAGCTCTGATACCATGTAAATGTCCTTAAAACTCACACTTGAGCTAAACAATATATTTTAATTTTTATTGATAACCACACATGAGTTTCTTTACTAGTAATGCAGCGGAAAATAAATATTGAGAAACATGAACAATAATCACATCAATATACACACTATAATTTTGGGTATGGAAACCCCCAAATAAAAACCAAGATGGGAAAACCGGTGCAGCAGTCAGATAAGAAATTTTATTATGAAGATATGGAACAATCACAATCTAGTAGATGAATTCACCCAACCTGGCAAAAATAGAACCTCTGCAAAATCACTGGGCAAACCAAGAAAATGTACGCCCCCCCTGAGCAGATGTACATGCTTCTGTGCCAGCATTACGACCCTCCTGCAAAGTTGTACGGAATCCGTACGGCTGTTATACGTCTGTTGTTGTTGCTACCTCTACCGACTTGTACGGTCTCCCTCTGCGTGAGTGTGTACGGCCTTGTGCTCTACCTGATCTGTCAGTGCATCTTCTAGGTGAGTGCTCCTTCGTCTTCTCTGCAAACTTCTTCCTCCAAATTCTTTGTTTGTCTCTATTTGTGTGTGTCCTCTACACCAAATCTTCTTTTAACTCAATGGCCAAGCGAAAACCCTAACACTCACTATGGATCAATGGATGAGATCCTCCGGTGAGATCAATGGCCAAGATTAGATTTGCTATCGCTTAAATTATTTTCCCTTTTCACTTTATAAAGGTTACTCCATTAAGTCAATTAATAATTTGTAATGTCCTCTTCTGCCTAGGCATTGAGGACCAACCTGCTAACCTATGTGATTCCTATGGGTTCGAGCGGGTAGTGACAGTCAAGGAATTAGCTGAAGACTGATGCCATCTACAGAAGATCCAGGGCATCAATATTATATCCCCACTGGGTCGAAGAGGGCCACCAGAGCCAAAGACCACCTGCATGCATGACATCTAAGCATTATTTAATGATGCATGCGCTCGATTAAGTCTCCATGCACATGCATGCAAGTCAACTGCAAATTAGAAGTTAAAGTGACCTAATTAGGTCAAAAGTTAGGGTTTTCGTAGTTGAAAGTTATAAAAGATAAAGTGAATGGAAAAGACATTTATGTGATTATTGATTTGTGGAGTCAAATTGGAGAGCTCGATGAGCTAAGTTGGGGTTGAGTGCATGCTCAGCTAACTGGTGTATTTCGGCAGCGAAATCTATCTGCCCTAGTTCATCATCAGGTTGGATCATCCAGGTTCAGCACTAGTTCATCATCAGGTTACATTCAGCAGTTATTTCGGGAGGTTGATTATTAATCCAACCGGAGAGTTCCACCATCATACCGTGGTCAGAGACAAAGCAATTCGTTTTCTTATCTACAGGAGTCAGAAATTCCACATGCTACTTCTATTCATCTCAGAGCACCTTCATTACCCTTCCCCTGGAAGAAGGGTCATTCAGCTTGAGTATCAAGCAAGTTATCAGCAGTGCCCCCTTTCTGGAAGACGTTGTTCTGCATGGGCGAATTGATTTGAGGAGGACATTCACGTTTTGGGCTATTTAGCCACTGTTTCTTTTGCATGTTGCTTCCATCACTATCAGAGGGCTACTGTAACCCTATTGCACCTCATTCGAGCCTTTAGCAGCGGCTTATTTATTATTCCGGAGCATCTACAGCTTGAGAGGAGGGCGCATTCACCTGTAGAGGACGATTTGGTGAATGCGCCCTCCTATTCCGGTCCTTATTCCTCTGTCAGAATCCTTGCATGCAGGGACCATCCTCTTCACCACCAGTAGATTTATATACTGGTATGTACATGCATTGACTTCTCCTATTTTATAGCATCTCAATATTTTCTAGGGCACAGATCTGCATGCAAAGATCGAGGTTTGCTTTCCTATTTTATTAAGGCATAAATCTATTAGCCATCTATTGTACACACGTAAAAAGAAAAATACCAGTTTGGGATATTACATAATTAGATCACTTAATGTATTTTCCTAAGTCCAAACTTAGGAAAATCACATTAATACATTTGGCTTCTTGCTTTATGTCTTCTACCATGCAATGATAGAAGACCTTCCTTGTTGTCACTTTCTAACAGAATAAACATGGCCAACTGATAGGGCCTTTCAAAGACTGGAATGAACTATTCACCCCTTGAGGGCTTTGCAAAGCTCCACTGTAATGCTCCCTACATCTCCTCAGCCTAGCTAATGAAGTGAAGAAGTCGACCCTCCATCCTTTGCTTCATTAGCTAACCTAAGGAGATTGAGGGGGCAATACAATAAGGCCCTCAAAGTGCTTGCTTTCTAGTTGGACCACTGTGTTCATGATGTTGGCTTGCATTCAAGGACTCAAAGTGCTTCATCCTTTGCCTCCCATAAAAAAATACCCAAAATGTATAGAGATATCATGAAATATTTAACAAAATAGCTTCAATAGTCAAACAATAACCCACATATCATCCAGTAAGTGTAATAAACGAACCATAAGGGGAAGCACATTGCTTCCAAAGTGATGGGTCACACATCGTCATTTTAAAGATGATACCCAAGGTAAACCATTCGGTTGCAAATTGAAATTTTGGCAACCTAAGCCGGTGGGGACATCGAGTGAGGCGCACAATATTCATAGAGGCAACTTCTTGCTTGCAATTCAAAGCACTCAACCACTTGAGCTAATCTACTCGGCTAGCATATCATCAATCACACAATTCCTAGAAAAGTACATAGAAGCACAAATGAAATACACCCATTCACAAATGATTCCTCCTTCAAATCAACTTTTTATTCCTTACAAGACTACAATCTCTTACACCAATAGTTGTATGGTCAACAAAATCACCCTTTAACAAAAGTGTATGACCTACATAAGAAATCTACAGCCTGCATAGTGTTACTGCTTAGAATGTATGGGGACTTATTAGAGGGGTAAAGATGTTGATGATCCAGAAGTAGTCTTATGTATAGCTTGTCTAAGTCAATTTTGTAAAATGTGTCATCGTTGTATCAAGTGATCCATGGATATGTTGTTATGTAATGATCTTAATTGAGATGTATTTTGCACGTAAAGGGCCAATTATAACGTATACTCATTTCCACTATGATGGTTGCACGTTTGTGAATATCTTTCGAAAAAATTTCTTGATTTTTGCAGCATCGGATAGGTACTTCCACATAGGCCAAGTGTCTAGCATGCAGGAGTCGTCCAGCATACTCTCAAACTTAGGAATTTTATTACTTTATATAAAGGGACCCATAATATTTTGTGGTCCATGGTATTTGCATATTGTAATGTTATAAAAGTCAACCTACGTGAGAGGAGGAGACACGACAGTCACACAGAGTGAGGGGATCTTACTAAGTGGGTTGAGGACTTCCATTCAAGTGTGTGGGTAGGGTTCGAGGAATGGAGCAAAGGGGCAGCAAGGAAAATAGCAGCCAAGCAACAAGATCGAAGGGTTGATCTTGACTTTTGCAGGTTTGTTTAATGGTTGATTTGTATATTCTTCAATGGGCCATTATCCCAGGAAGGGAGCCAGACAAGTTGGCTCGTGGTTCGGTGGTTGCAACAAGCAGCAGCTAGCGAAGTGCATGTTAATTGTAGTATTCGTAGGAAACAGGGTTGTACATGGCCGCTCATTGGTGGCAGGAGGCTAAGAAGTTGTTGCGGAATAGCAAACTTAGGCCAACTATAGTCGTCGGTAGCGATGTTGTGAAGGTGAAGGCTCAGGTGACAGGCATGCACAAGAGAACGCAACGAAGAGCAACAAAGAGCAACGAACTTGGTGGGTGGAAGGTCGAGCGCTGAAGCAGATCGAGAGCCAGTAGAAGCGTTTGCAGAAGGAGCCGTGAGCCTTAGCAAGCAGAAGCTCGAGCGCCAGAGAAGATTGAACGCCGACATAAAATGCGGCCAGCAGGTGAATGCAGAGGTCGTGGTGATCAGACCCACATAGGCAGTAGTCGTCAGTGTGCAGACGACTCAAGAGCTTCCAACAAGGGGGAAGCACCAAACACAGAGCGAAACAAGAACAAACAATAGCAAGAGCAAAAATCCCGTGAGTACAAGGTTGTGGGCTCGTGGCATCGAAGCTGGAAGAAACAATTGATAGAAGGGACACGATCCACGGGACAGGAAGTAGGAGAAGCACCATCAGAGGTGCGAGAGAGACGCATGATTTTGCAATAGTGAGGCTGCAACCCACGTCAAGAAATGGACAGCCGCCAAGAGATGTGGATAGAACGACTGAAAAGGAGCCATAGTCATCAAGAAGACAGGTCGTGAGAAAGGTAGTTGAGCGTGGTGGAGTCACAGGTCAAGGAAGGTCAGCACTAGAGTTGTGGTAGCGTATCAGCGTGCTATAGCATCCCCCAACAACTAGGTTTGAAGTCCAGGAGCAAAGAGTCAGACGCCAAGTTAAAATCCGGGTAGCAGGAAAAGGTCAGCAAGCCCAAGGTAGTTTGAGCAAGGGAAAAAGCGCCCAAAAAAGCTATAGGGAAGCCTGTGGGCAGCCAGGCAGGGGCAAGAAATTTTGGGTAGCCACCTTGGGCAAGGGACAGGGTAATTTTGGGTGGGCAGAAACAACCTAGAACAAACCCTAGGCAACGAGTAGTAAGCTCAAGCAACCCAAAAAGGGTTGGGTAGCACCCAGTGATTTTGAGCAGTGATCAAGAAAACCTAGAAGGGAATCTAGGCAATAGTAGCAAGTTTGGGCAACAGTAGGCTGCAAATCCAAGTAGCGAGCAAGTTCGGGTAGCAGGCAGCAATGTTTGGGCTGTAGGCAACAAAGACTGGCACCAAAGATCAAATACGTTGGGTGGATTGTTGAGTCATGGAAGAAGATCAAGCAGCCAACAAGATGATATTGAGCAGGTAAAGAAGGAATTTCACCTAGAGATCTAGTCCACCTAACTCATCCACTTAGAAGCAAAGAAGGACATTTGGTCAAGTGATTGAACCATGAAGGACCGTGACTCAAGGATCTCAGATGGGTGAAGGACTTTCATCTAGAGATCAGGGGATGACAAGAAGATCAGTCCCAAAGGAGAAGAGAAGTTGACAAGGTAGTAGCAATTAGATCTAAGGAGCAGATATGAGCCTCGGGAGCTGCAAGAGTTGGCATTGTTTCTTTTCTCAGTAGACAGTGGTGCATCTATCCATACGGCGGAGATGAGGGACATGTTCCTTGATGTTTCAGAGATAGACTCATACATGAGGGATGTAACGACAAAATCATTTCTTAAAGAAATGACCAACACAAATAAGAAAGATTTCAATACTTCATGAATAATTAAATATATGATTGATAAGATAAGATATGATATTACAATGAGAATGAGAATGATGCTTGTATAAATATCCATGTTGGGTGCCCTTTCGTAAAGAGGCATAACCTTTGATCAAGGTGTCTCTTCATTAAGTATTAGTTTATTTAATTATTAATATTTATTAATGTTTATTTATTATATATTTGTTCATTACATTGCCTCTCCCTTAGAATAGCTTTCTCCTCAAAGCATAATTATGGAAGACTTTATCCCTTGTTCTTCCTCGTAACTCTTTCTCGTGACATTGTGTGTTGGTAGCTGCAACACTTGACGAAATGAGACGATACGTTCTTTTAAACATTGTGTGGAAATGTTGCGTCATTTGTGAAGTGGTCCATCCGAGATTTAACTTCAATAGAACTGTTTGAATAGGACTTCTCTTTTTTTGATCCCACAACTTTTGTTGATTTTCTCTCCATCGTTTTTTGATACCATAATGAATATGTTTTTCTTACTTTTGACCTTATCGTTGGTCATAACGAGTTTAAAGGTTTGGATGGCAATAAGCTATTCTAATCTTTTGTGATTGTTTTTTGGAACTACCTTTTCTTGATGTTTGTAGCGACGTTACAATATGTTCATTCTTCTAAATTTGAGCATTAACAAGCTCTATATTGGTTACCTTTTCAAATGTTTGAATTTGAGCCTTTGATGACTTATCTATTGCACTAGACTTTGTTTATTTGTCGACAATTGATCCCTTGCAATCTAGCTTTTCATGTAAAGATTTGTTCTCATGCTTTAGCTTCCTAACTTGTATAAGCATGTCTTGATAAAGTTTCCTTAAGTGTAAGAATTCTTCCTTATAATTTGACTTAACGACTTCATTTTGATTGTCTTGATGTTTGTCCTCTCTTTCTTTTAAGATTCTTAATTGCTCTAGCAATTCTTGATTAACCCTTTTTAAGGAAGAGCTTTCTTCGCCCTTGCCTGATAATTCTTTTTGAAGATCTCGATTCCCCTCTTCTAACTTTTGATTGCATTGAACTTTATCTTTTGCCTTCTTGATTTGCAGAAGTAATTTTTTATTATGATCTCTTAGACGAGAGACTTATTCTTCTTTATCTACAATAACCTTGTCCAATTCTTTATGTATCGTCTGTGTTGAATTTTGATTTCTCATTTCCCTGTGACATTACCTTTGATATTTCTTTGAACTCTTCAGATGATGCGACTTCTGATTCTGACTTCCTACTACTATCCTTCAATGTAATTTTCTTCTTTTTGTAGGGAAATGTCAAAAAAAAAAATCAGCATTTAAGATAAAAGTCCCCAATGTTTCTATCCAAGTTAATCTCAAAATTAGGTCATCGTCACTACTCCACAAGGATCTAACTATAAATTGCGAGACACCAGTATACTCTCCAATGTTCAGTTGTAAATTGCTTATTTCATATTCTTTATTATTCCAAAAGTCTAACCTTTCACCTATATTTGACTCCAGAATCGCTAACTCATTAGCAAATTCATCACTAATATAATTATTACGCTCGAGTGGAGAAATTGAAATAGTAATGTCTTTCCCTCTAATTGTTCCTTCTATTTAAAATAACAATGAAGCATGAGTTTTTTAAGTGATTGGAAATCTTCCTTGATTTTTGCCCCGAGACTCCATTTCTTTTGTCGTCACAATTTTTGCTAATCTTCATAAGATGCCTTCATTACGACTTTTATCTTATATATTTCAATACATCAGTCCTTTTTTATAAATAATTGTATAAAATACAATTATTAAATAATAACGAAGTTAGCTTTTTTATATATACCTATACTTCTTTATATGCCTTTGACTTCAAATATATTTTGAACTTTCTTATAATAAAGTTCTCTTCACTTTATATATATAAACTCTTCACTTTAAATAGAAAAGAAGGTTATATACTTCCTTTTGATAAAGTTTATACTTTTTTATTTCCACAATTATCCGTATACCTACCTCGTTAAATAGAGGTAAAGGTATTTAGCTTTTTATTTCTTGCCTTATGAAATAATTAAACAAATAATATTTACATTATTGCCAAAATAAATATCTTTAATTTGATGATCGGTCCTCCTGGAATAATTAATATATGAATATTGTAAGATTGTCTTAAGTTGTTCATTGATATACTTTGAAGCGACATGATGCTTCTTCCGTTGCAATATTTCATGAA
This sequence comes from Pseudotsuga menziesii, assembly GCA_001517045.1. NCBI lineage: Eukaryota > Viridiplantae > Streptophyta > Pinopsida > Pinales > Pinaceae > Pseudotsuga > Pseudotsuga menziesii. Next base: position 159,981 of record LPNX010648944.1, read on the forward strand.
TGTAATCCTTTGGTAGCCGGAAGTTACTCTATCAAACACTAATGTTTTGAATAACACAACCAAAGGTTAATAGCTTTGATTTGGCTTAGAATCAGTTCAATAGCAAGTTATTTAACCCCAGGAATTACAAATTATGGTTGACAGCGAAATTGACGAGCAATTCTTTGAAATTGGGGCTGCATGTTCAAGTTCCCAAAATGGTGGGTTAACACAGTGAAATGTTGCGCATGTAGAGAAAGGCTTATAGCCTTCTCTTCAATTATCTTTCCCTGTGATGATGGAATGAAGCACTAAACATAGAATGAAATGAAACAAACAGTTCCTTCAGCAGTGATGGCTAGATAGCAGAGTGACAGAGTTTTCAAAGATCTTCACCTATCTGTAAATTCTTGGCACAAATCTCATGGCGAAGTAATGCATTGTTTACATAAGAACCTTTTGTAACACGTTCTTCTTCTCTTTTCTTATTTTTATGTTTTTTTTCCAGCGATACTGAATTCTCTCTTTTTTTTCTCTAGTAACTTGCAGCAGAGTGTTTTCCAATTTTTCAATGGAATAATCAGATGGCCAAAAGCCCTATGTGGTGAGCGAGGATTGTGGTGAGCAGTAGAGCAAGTGAAAAACGAATGAGGACATTGAGTGCGTGCGTTATCAATGCAAGTGAGGAGAGGGAAAAGCGTGGGCGTGGAGAGGAATGAGAGAAATGGGATGAGGTGGAGATGGAGTAGATAGTGGCACTGAAGAGGGAAACGCTAGGTGATGAAATGTGTGGGAGAATTCGGTGAAGTGGAAGAGGTCAGACCTCCATGCAGTGGATTAATTGGTAGAAGAGTATGGAATATTGGAGATGAATGCAGATCCAGGAAGGGATGTGATGAAAGTCAAAGACCTAATTCAAATTCAGGGAAACTCTGAGTGTTTTCTAAAAGCCAATTTTTGGCTAAAGGTCATTTGGGTCAAGAACGTTGAAATTAGAGAACCTTGAAATTGTGTGTGGCCAAAAGTCAAAATCAAGCCCAAGAAGGGGCTCTGATACCACTATAATGACAAAATCGTTTCTTAAAGAAATAACCAGCACAAATAAGCCAGGTTATAATACTCCATGAATAATAAAATATATGATTAATAAGATAAGATATGATATTACAATGAGAATGATGCTTGTATAAATATCCATGCTAGGTGCCCTTTCGTAAAGAGGCATAACCTTTCATCAAGGTGTCTCTTCATTAAGTATTAGATTATTTAATTATTAATATTTATTAATGTTTATTTATTATATATTTGTTCATTACTAGGGACGTGTTCCTTAGTGGTTCATGTGATTTTTGGGGTCTACACCATACATGCAATAAAGGGCATTGGAACAATGATATTCAAGCTAGAGTCAAGAGGATCTCTAAGTTAGCAGGAGTGATGCATGTTCTAGAGATGAAGATGACTTGCTCTTAATCTTACCTCTAGAGGACCAAGGGTGTGGGGTTGTGTTCTAAGACAGACAGGTACTCATACGATCAGAGGAAGATACCCAAAGTGCAACAGTGATGCTTGGTGTTAGACAATGTAAGATGTACAGGTTCTCAGGTCAGCTTGTATGTGGATCCAAGTGGATCTTCTATCGAGGATCAATGTCAATGTCAGAGCAGAAGAATTTGAAGGGCGAGCAAAGTTCACAGGCTTCTAGTATGGCCAGTAAACCTTTAGAAGGGAAGAGGGAGCTAGTTTCTTCCAGTCCTTCTAGTATTGTTAGGACCATTTGGTATGAGCTGACATTCATGGATGCTCGAGAGAAGGAGGCTCCTAGGAGCACAGTTAGGAAGAACAGATCATCAAAGCAGATTCCAAAGAAGGTGGCAGGGAAGTCTTCCAATTGAAAGGGAGCAACTACAACAATGGATGATGCGATGGGTTGGAGATAGATCTAGGTGGAGGTTCTTCCAGAGGTACGTTTCTCGCTAAGAGGAAGTGTTGATTTTTGTAGCATCGAATAGGTACTTTTGCATAGGCTAAGTGTTTGGCATGCAGGAGTCATTCAAGACACTCTTAGACATTGCAGTTTCACTTTCAAATGAAAATTCTTTTGTTATTACTTTATGTAAAAAGGCCCATGGTATTTCATGGGCCATTGTAATATCCCAAATACTGACATTCTACTGTTTTCTATTTTAGGGATCACTTGTATACTGATAATATGCAAGAATACTGAATAGAACGTTGCATCCAAGGTGCCGGAACAATGGCCCTAAATTATAGCTAAATTAGGGAAGATCAACACTTACCACTGATAATTAGGCTAATAATACGCCAGAGATATTATGCATGCATAAAGAGTTGAACGGATGAAGAACTGGTGCTCCCTTCCTCCAGTGTTACCGCCCAACAGCACGAACCCCTTCTTGTCTGAAGGTGACGTTTTTCGTGAAGGAGCTGCCTGATGAAGACAAGGTTTTGTCAGGATGAAGGTCTTCCTGTGCCGAAGAGAATGACTGAAGCATGCAAAGGTTCTAACCCCTCTAGGCAAGCTAGAGAATTGGTTTACTTGTTTAGCTGCTCACGCCCCCAGCTACATGAAACTGATGAGAACTGCTTCGGATGAGCAAATTGGGTGCCGATGATCACCCGATACCGTAGGAAGATCCTGCCAATGAAGATGAAGCCAATACTCAAAAGATAAACTGAGATTCGGAGACCCAGCGAATGCTTTGGGGTTTTCCAGCTAAATCCCCAACTGCACGCGTGTCCTTGCAAAAGATCTTCCTATGGATGCCAAATAATTGTATATGAATGAATAAAGATGAAGAGCTAATGGTGGACCTGAATGGCCTACCCCAAAGGAGACTAGGGAAGATATCTCACTGTCGAACCCTCGTTAGCTGAAGACTCTGTCTTCAACCCCAACTGTTGTTGTTGCACGCTGTGCTGTTGCTCCAAGACTCCAAATCAACAATAATAATAATAGATCCCTTCTTTGGTCCAATAACCCATCTTAAATAGCTTAGCATGTACTTTTAGGGTTTGCATTTCACTTTTATGGTTTCCGCTTTACTTTTTGCATGCATGCAATTCTAATTGCTCGTTGACGTAAGTCGAAGAAGTAAGGCCTGCATGCTTCGCATGCTTTATGATAATAACTTTGACAGCCCTCTTTACTATACTGATGACTGAATAATTGTTCTAATATGCTCCCGGTATTAAAGGTCCTCGGTCAATTCCCTATTTATAAAAAATGGAACATTACATCCATGGTATTTGCAGACTGTAATGTTATAAACGTCATCCTAGGTGAGAGGAGGGGACCCTATAGTCACACGAAGTGGGTGGAGAAGGACTTCTATCCAAGTGTGTGGGCAAGGATTGAGGAACGAAGCAAAGGGGCAGCAAGGAAGATACTAGCCAACCAACAAGATCGAAGGGCTAATCTTGAGGTTTGCAAGCTTGGTTATTTGTTGATTTGTATATTCCTCAATGGACCATTATCAAAGGAAGGGAACCTAGGGTTTTATATTAATAAATTCTATTGTTTGTTGGTTTTCCCTGGTTGAGGTTTTCAAGGGTAATATGAGTGTCTAGTGTATGTGTTATGATTTCCTATTCAATTTCCGCTATATAAATTTGTTAGGAATCAGTGTATTTTTGTTTAATTATTTGCTGAGGAATTATTCGAAATAGTAATCGAATCTGGATCACTAAAATCTAGCATCCTTTTTATAGAAGAATATTTATATCTTTATGCTCATAAATCTTCTGATGTTTTTTCCTTCAAAAATCCTCCAAAGCAGGGACAATTCTTACGTACAACTCACCACATATTAATGAGCACTTGTTCCCTAAGAGTCAATGTAATGTATAACATCTCATGTATTGGGTCACCACGGACACTTATGTAACGTAAAGTTAGAGTCTAGATTCTTAGGAGTTCCTCTAGAACACATTTTATAATAATTCAAATGTTTTAGTAATTACAAGCAAGTTAAAATGTTAAAATTACCTCCATACTTTATGTTTAATGCTATAATTGTTCATTAACTTTATAACCCTAAGTTCCCATTTCTTCTGTGAGACCTTTAACATATTTTAATGCAATCTCGTGTATCCCTATGCAATCCACCTAAGATGCCTCTAACCCTAGCATTGAGAGTGATTATCTTTTGACTAAGTGCCCATAATTGTGCCATCTCAAAACCATTAGATCTAAAGTGGTTACACAATTTCCAAAAAGTGGTTATAATAGAAATAGATTAATATTGAGGAAGTTGGAAAACCAAAACTTCCATTTAAAAACTCATGCCCCTCTTTTGAGCCTCCTCTCCTCAAACATGTGAGGTGTCCCCTTTCTTTGAGTCATTTGTCCCCTTCCTAACCCATTTGGCCCTCCTTTTTGGCGAATCATCCCTCTTCTAAGCAAGTCCTTCCTCCCTTTGACTTGTCTAAAACCACTTTTAAAATTTTGCTAATTATATTACCATGTCAAGAGGGATTTAGTTAGGGTTATGAGTCTTCTAGAATAGATTTTAGGGTTTGAGTCAAAATAAATATTTATTGAGAGGAAGTTGAGTCTCTAGCCTATAAAAAGAGAACTCTAATTTTCATGGGTCGTCTGTTGGTGAGCTACATAAGAGCTATATTTGAAAGTTTGAGAGCATCATTAATAAAAAAGATTTGGCTTTGGATGTTAAGCTTTGAGCTTCTTGTTGATGCATGATATTCTTCTTCTTCTTGAGCTTATCCATGGAGGTAACACTTGCTAAGGTGTTATTATCTTGTTGGATTGGATTTAGGGTAAGCTAATCTACCTTAGATTCTTTTGTTATTATGTATGAAAGTTGTGTTTTCTCTACATTGTTCTTCATTAGAACAGTGCAAATTGCAATTATAACTGCCGTTGTGTAGGGTACACCCAAAGAAAGAAGTAAAAGAAGGATTCATCCTTCCATTGGCATTTTTATTTGAATCTTCAACTACATCTAAGAGGCAAGACAACCTAGAGCACTCTTCTTTCCTAGGTGAATCATTTTATGAGCAAGGCCATCAAACAATCTCTAGGTCACTCCATTTCCATAAAGGTATTAGCACTATACTCTCTCTCTCTTTAAAACCCAAAAAGGTTAAAAACTGAAAATTCTAAAAAACCCTTTATTTATTTCTTGTATTGAAAAATAAATAAAATACAAAAATATTCTCTTTTTGGGGTAAATCTACTAAATCTATTTGGTTTCATTTATTATCTTCGGGCAGATCTACCTTAAAATTTTGAATTTGCTCCTCAGAAAATATTTAAAATTCAGATTTTTACTAATTACTCATTGGTTATTAGCATATAATATTTTTTTTTGAGTAATTAGATAAATTCATAAATCTGGAAATTGCATCTAAAGTTTTATATTTCATTTTGAGATTTATATGTTGGAGTTTTTAAAAAAATATCAGATATTTAATTAGGGCATTACCTAGCAGGTGTAGTTAAAGCCCCAAAGAAGGTGGCTAGCGTAACTACAACTGAGAGGGTGTTACCCACTATCACCTCGATAAGAACCTCTTTACACTTTTTGTTGGCTCTTCTCCAACTCGAGGGGGACTTTACTAAATAAGCTTGTTGCGCTACGGAAATGATTGCACAAGGTGATTTAGAAGAGTTAGCTCTAGATAAACTTGAGGTCTTGTTGGTAGTATAGGTGATGGGAGGGTTATGAAGACTAGTATCAATCCCAAGGGCATATGGAGACAAGAGGAAACAAGACCAAATGAATAGTGAAACAACCTAAAGAATAGTCCCTAGGGAAGCTCCCCTTGACATGGAGAAGAGCCAACCTAAAGTGTAGAGAGGTAGTTACTGAAGTGACAATGTGTAACACCTCTAAGTTGCAGTTGGACTAACATCATTCTTTTGGGCTTCAATCACACATGCTAGTTTGAGTTGTAACACAACTATTATCATGTTACACCTGAATATGACCCCTTAACACACACAAGGAGTCTCATACATTAATTTGATCTTTGGCAAGGTCATCACATTAAAATTAGATTATTATTACTAGAATTGTTATCATTATTATTATTAATATAAAAAAAGATAGCCATATTACTAACATTGTCCCTGCCACGTTATCAAATAACTCACAACTTTCCAAATTCATTTTTTTACAAAGGAGAAACTGCCCAACTTCACAATAATTTTCTGCATTGTTTTATGTGCTTTTTTTAGCCTCCAAACAGAATTTACAGCTTACTGGAAACTCTATTTATTGCATTTGGGTGCATTTTTCACAGCATATTTGCATTAAATCTTGTCCTTCCACTCCTATACAAGTATTTTATCATTTTCCTGCACTTTTTGAGATTTTAAATCATTTACAACTTTCTATTTCTTCCTATCGTAATATGCAAATGTGCCTCGGATAGTGGCCGTTTATTTAGGTTTAAGTCTTACTAACTATGTATTGCATTGTGGTTTGACTCAAAGTCATTTAGGGATTCTCCTGTGGTTAAAGAGCACTAACCTGAAGTGTGGGAAAACAAGGCGTGGTGACTGTGTACTGTTTGTAGTTGCCTTGGAACTGAACAGTTTCAAGTGCTGAAAAGGTCAATGGAGAGGATTCATCAACAAAATTATTACTTACGAGTTACATGGGGACACATTCCCCAGGGCTGGGGGTGCACTCCTTGTACTCCCAAAACAGCGAAACGCCAAGAGAAATGTTTTTAGATACCCCCAAAATTGCAAAAGGTTTCTAAGCAAAAACAGGATGTTTCACATTTGGGGAAACGTGTGGGGAGATTCATGCTCTAGATGGTTATTGTTGGAAAACTGAGTTTAACTGCTTGCTGGTTTAATGAACAATTTAAACACGCAGAAAAACACTAACAGGCTGAAAACAAATGCATGCACACCATAAAAATTTACTCAGAGANCATGTTGGAAAACTGAGTTTAACTGCTTGCTGGTTTAATGAACAATTTAAACACGCAGAAAAACACTAACAGGCTGAAAACAAATGCATGCACACCATAAAAATTTACTCAGAGATTTTTGGCTAATCAGCCCTGGAAAAACCCCCACGGGGAAAACCAGTCAGAGAGGAGAGATTTTTATTTTCTTCAGCAAAATAATGGACAGAAATACAACTTATCTTCACCACCGATTTTATCACAAAATCTGGAAATTCGTGCTCAGCAAATACACCAGCCGTACACCCTCGATTTCTGTGCTCATTAATTGCAGCTGTACAGCAATAAAAGACAGTCGTACACTCCCTCGAATTCTGTGCTATTTATTGACAGACCGTACAGCAATAAATGTGACTGTACCTTCCTCGAAATCTGTGCAGGAATTAATGCATCGT
>LPNX010648978.1:21322-34555 GCA_001517045.1 Pseudotsuga menziesii
AATTTGAACGTCATCGACTATACGAGTCAGCCTTGGCCATTAACAATCACCATTCCTTTACGGTTTTGAACATCTTCCTTGTCGTCTTCTTTTGTGAGATTTGAGGAACCAAATGATCCCTGACTCAGTCTGCCAAGATTCTTCTTGTTCTTCCATCACTCTTCCTCCAATGACACTTGTCTTCTTCAACGTCTAGTTCTTGAGCCTTTTCATTGACAAGCTTTAAGAGATCATTTTCTTACAAGATGAGAACTCTAGACTTCCAAAAGATGAAGTTTGTGGCTCCATCAACATTATCTTCAACCATCATGCAGATTTCACTTAGAAACCCTAGAAGGAGCTAGGTCAAAATTTAAGTTTGGAATCTTGTGAAACTAAATCCAAAGGTTAATGTGCCTTATCAAAGCGAGTTGAGAGGAGATAACATCAAGCCAAAACTATTGACCGAAATTGGGTAAAAAATGAAGCTTCTCAAAACTGAATTTTTCCTTCATTAATAGATGCGCCTTTCCTTGGCCGAAGTTTCCAAGTCACTTTTTCTCCTGGATCGGTGAGGGGATGCCTCAGAATGTCAAGCCAAAGCTTTGGACAATGGCTTCTAGAACTACGTTGATACCATGTTAGAAATTGGTAGCTGTAAAATCAAGATCACTAGAAGAAAGGCAGAGCACATAAACATATAGGGTGTGGAGCTCGTTTAACGACGGTGATTTTCTATCACCTCCCAACCATAGACAATACAACACTATTGTCTTCTCCAAGCTGAAACCTTTCAATAGAGAACGATGTACATCCAAATGGACGTTGACCAAACCTAAATTCTACTCTCGCTGGCCTTTAAATGGCATTCGTCATACACCCTTGTAGGTCGATTATGCGCCACAACATGACTGTCAGTGGCCAAGCCTGACTTCTATTCCAAACGGCCTTAAAATGCCTTCCGTCATACAACCTCAGTGGTCGGTGGTTGACCACCAAGGTGTTACTGGACGCCCACTAACACTGTGGTGGTCCGCCACCGACCACTAATGGTGTATAATGAACGACATTTGAACATCGTCACCAATACAAGTCAAGCTTGACCATTAACAACCACCATTCCTTTAGGGATTTAAAATCTTTCTAGTCTTCTTCTTTTGCGAGATTTGAGGAACCAAATGATCGCTGACCGAGTCAACAAAGATTCTTCTTGCTCTCCAATCACTCTTCCTCCAATGAGACTTGTCTTCTTCAGCGTCTGGTTATGGAACCTTCTCATTGACAAGCTTTAAGAGATCATTTTCTTCCAAGATCAGAACTCTAGAATTCCAAGAAATGAAGTTTGTGGCTCCATCAAGATGATCTTCAACCTTCATTCCAATCATCTTACGTGCATATTTGAATTAGAAACCCTAGTAGGAGCTAGATCAAAAATGAATTTTGAAATCTTGTGAAATTGAATCCAAAGGTTAACGTGCCTTATCAAGGCAAGTTGAGAGGAGATAAGATCGAGCCAAAACTATAAACCGAAATTGCGCCAAAAATGAAATTTCTCAGAACTGGATTTCTCCTTCAATAATAGATGTGCCTTCCCTTGGGCGAAGTTTCTAGGTAACTTTTTCTCCTGGATCGGTGAAGGGAGACCTCAAAATGTCAACCCCTAGATTTCAACAAAGGGCATTTAGAACAGCTTTGATACCATGTTAGAAATTGGTAGTTGTAAAACCAAGATGACTAGAAGAAAGAGAAAGCACATAAATAGATGCGCCTTCGCTTGGGCGAAATTTTCAAGTCACTTTTTCTCCTAGATTAATGAGCGTTGGCCAAAGTTTCTAAGTCTGCTTTTCTCTCGGATTGGTGAGGAGAGGCCTCAAAATGTCAAGCCTTAGCTTTCGACAATGGCTTCTAGAACTGCTTTGATACCATGTTAGAAATTGGCAGTTGTAACACTAGGACCACTAGAAGAAAGGCAGAGTACATAAACAAACTGGGCGCGGAGCTTGTTTAACCACGCTGATTATCTATCACCTCCCAACCATAGACAATACAACACTATTATCTCCCTCGACCTCAAACCTATCAATAGAGAACGATATACATCCAAATGGATGTCGACTGGGCCTAAATTCTACTCCCAATGGCCTTTAGATGCCATTCTCCATACACCCTTCTAGGTCTATTGTGGGCCACAATAGTGTCAGTGGCCAAGCCTGACTCCTATCTCCGACGGCCTTAAAACACCTTCAAATATACACCCTCAGTGTTCGGTGGTGGAACACCAAGGTGTTGGTGGGCACCCACCAACACTGTGGTGGTCCACCACCGAACACTAAGGGTGTATAATTGAAGGCATTTGAAGGTTGTCGCTCATTCTAGCGCCCACCAACACTGTGGTGGTCCACCACCGAACAGTGAGGGTGTATAATTGAAGGCATTTGAACGTCGTCGCTCATTCTAGTTAGGCTTGGTCATTAACAATCATCATTCCTTTAGAGTTTTGAACATCTTCATAGTCGTCTTCGTTTGCAAGATTTGAGGAACCGAATGATCCCTAACTGAGTTTATCAAGATTCTTCTTGCTCTAGCATCATTCTTCCTCCAATGAGACTTGTCTTCTTCAACGTCTTGCTCTGGAACCTTCTCATTGACAAGCTTTAAGTGATCATTTTCTCCCAAGATGAGAACTCTAGACTTCCAAGAGATAAAGTTTGTGCCTCCAACAAGATGAACTAGAATCCCTAGTAGGAGCTAGGTCAAAAATGAAATTTGGAATCTTGTGAAACTGAATCCAAAGGTTAATGTGCCTTATCAAGGCGAGTTGAGAGGAGATAAAATCGAGCCAAAACTTTGGACAAAAATTGGGTAAAAAATGAAACTTTTCGGAACTGGATTTTTCCTTCATCAATAGATGCGCCTTCCCTTGGGCAAAATTTCCATGTCACTTTTTCTCCTGGATTGGTGAGGGGAGGCCTCAGAATTTCAAGCCCTGGCTTTCATCTATAACTACTTTGATACTATGTTAGAAATTGGCAGTTCTAAAACCATGATACCTAAAAGAATGACGGAGCACATAAACAAATTGGGTGTAGAGCTCGTTTAACCACTATGATGATCTATCACGTCCCAACCATAGACAATACAACACTATTGTCTCCCGTAGCTCAGGCCTTTCGATAGAGAATGATGTACATTAAAATGGAATCTAAAGGTTAATGTGCCTTATCAAGGCGTGTTGAGAGGAGATAAGATCGAGCCAAAAATATGGACCGAAATTGGGTAAAAAATGAAACTTCTCAGAACTTGATTTTTCCTTCATCAATAGATGCGCCTTCTCTTGGGCAAAGTTTCCAACTCACTTTTTCTCCTATATTGGTGAGGGGAGGCCTTAGAATGTGAAGCCCTAGCTTTCGACAATGGCTTCTAGAACTGCTTTGGTACGATGTTAAAAATTGGCAGTTATAAAACCAAGACCACAAGAAGAAAGACAGAGCACATAAACAAACTGGGTGTGGAGCTCGTTTAACCATGATGATGATCTATCACCTCTCAACCATAGACAATACAACACTATTGTCTCCCCCGAGCTCACACCTTTCAATAGAGAATGATGTACATCCAAATGGATATTGACCAAGCCTAAATTCTACTCCCAGTGGCCTTTAAATGTCATTCGTCAGACACCCTTGTATGTCGATTGTGGGAAACAATAATGTCAATGGCCAAGCTTGACTTCTATCCCTGACAGCCTTAAAATGCCTTCCATTATACACCCTCAGTGGTCGGTGGTGGACCACCAAGGTGTTAGTGGGCTCCCACTAACACCTTGGTGGTCCACCACCGACCACTTAGGGTATATCATGAATAGCATTTGAACGTCATCGACTATAAAAAGTCATCCTTGGTCATTAACAATCATCATTCCTTTACGGTTTTGAACATCTTCCTTGTCGTCTTCTTTTGTGAGATTTGAAGAACCAAATGATCCCCGACTTAGTCTACCAAGATTCTTCTTGCTCTTGCATCACTCTTCCTCCAATGACACTTGTCGTCTTCAGCGTCTAGTTCTGGAACCTTTTCATTGACAAGCTTTAAGAGATCATTTTCTTACAAGATGAGAACTCTAGACTTCCAAGAGATGGAGTTTGTGGCTCCATCAAGATTATCTTCAACCGTCATACAGATTTCACTTAGAAACCCTAGAAGGAGCTACGTCAAAATTTAAGTTTGGAATCTTGTGAAACTGAATCCAAAGGTTAATATGCCTTATCAAAGCGAGTTGAGAGGAGGTAACATCAAGCCAAAACTATTGACCGAAATTGGGTAAAAAATGAACCTTCTCAAAACTGGATTTTTCCTTCATTAATAGATGCGTCTTCCCTTGGCCGAAGTTTCCAAGTCACTTTTTCTCCTGGATTGGTGAGGGGATGCCGCAGAATGTCAAGCCAAAGCTTTCGACAATGGCTTCTAGAACTGCTTTGATACCATGTTAGAAATTGGTACCTGTAAAACCAAGATCACTAGAAGAAAGGCAAAGCACATAAACATACAGGGTGTGGAGTTCATTTAACCACGGTGATGTTCTATCACCTCCCAACCATAGACAATACAACACTATTGTCTTCTTCGAGCTCAATCCTTTCAATAAAGAACGATGTACAACCAAATGGATGTTGACCGAGCCTAAATCCTACTCTCGCTGGCCTTCAAATGCCATTCATCATACACCTTTGTAGGTCGATTGTGCGCCACAACATGAGTGTCAGTGGCCAAGTCTGACTTCTATCCCAAACAGCCTTAAAATGCATTCCATCATACAACCTCAGTGGTCGGTGGTTGACCACCAAGGTGTTACAAGATCGCCCACTAACACTGTGGTGGTCCGCCACCGACCACTAATGGTGTATAATTAAATGCATTCGAACGTCGTTACCCATACAAGTCAGGCTTGACCATTAACAACCACCATTCCTTTAGGGTTTTAAAATATTTCTAGTCGTCTTCTTTTGCGAGATTTGAGGAACCAAATGATCGCTGACCGAGTCAACCAAGATTCTTCTTGCTCTGCAATCACTCTTCCTCCAATCAGACTTGTCTTCTTCAGCGTCTGGTTCTGGAACCTTCTCATTGACAAGCTTTAAGAGATCATTTTCTTTCAAGATGAGAACTCTAGACTTCCAAGAGATGAAGTTTGTGGCTCCATCAAGATGATCTTCAACCTTCATTCCAATCATCTTGCGTGCATATTTGAACTAGAAACCCTAGTAGGAGCTAGATCAAAAATGAATTTTGAAATCTTATGAAATTGAATCCAAAGGTTAAGGTGCCTTATAAGGGCAAGTTGAGAGGAGATAAGATCGAGCCAAAATCATAAACCGAAATTGGGCCAAAAATGAAATTTCTCAGAACTGGATTTCTCCTTCAGTAATAGATGTGCCTTCCCTTGGGCGAAGTTTCCATATCACTTTTTCTCCTGGATCGGTGAAGGGAGACCTCAAAATGTCAAGCCCTAGCTTTCAAAAATGGCATTTAGAACAGCTTTGATACCATGTTAGAAATTGGCAGTTGTAAAACCAAGATCACTAGAAGAAAGAGAAAGCACATAAACAAACTCGGTGTGGAGCTCGTTTAACCACGGTGATGATCTATCACCTCCCAACCATAGACAATACAACACTATTGTCTCCCCCGAGCTCAGACCTTTCAATAGAGAACGATGTACATCCAAATGGAATTTTACTGAGCCAAAATAATACTCCCACTAGATCTCGTTTAATCACGGTGATGATCTATCACCTCCCAACCATAGACAATACAAAAATATTGTCTCCCCCGAACTCAGACCTTTCAATAGAGAACGATGTATATCCAAATGGATTTTTACTGAACCTAAATTCTACTCCCACTGGACTTTAAATGCCATTCATCATACACCCTTGTAGGTCGATTGTGGGCCGTAATAGTGTCAGTGGCCAAGCCTAACTTCTATCCCAGATGGCCTTCAAATGCATTCCGTCGTACACCCTCAGTGGTCGGTGGCGGACCACCAAGGTGTTAGTGGGCGCCCACTAACACTGTGGTTTTCCACCACTGACCACTAGGGGTGTATAATGAACGTCATTTGAACGTCGTCGCACATATAAGTCAGGCTTGAGCATTAACAATCATCATTCCTTTAGGGTTTTGAACATCTTCCTAGTCGTCTTCTTTTGCGAGATTTGAGGAACCAAATGATCTCTAACTGAGTCTACCAAGATTCTTCTTGCTCTGGCATCACTCTTCCTCCAATGAGACTTGTCTTCTTCAACGTTCGGTTCTGGAACCTTCTCATTGACAAGATTTAAGGGATCATTTTCTTCCAAGATGAGAACTATAGAATTCCAAAAGATGAAGTTTGTGGCTCCATCAAGATTATCTTCAACCTTCATTCCAATCATCTTCCCTGCAAAATTGAACTAGTAACCCTAGTAGGAGCTAGGTCAAAAATGAAGTTTGAAATCTTGTTAAACTGAATCTAAAGGTTAATATGCCTTATCAAGGCGACTTGAGAGGAGATATGGTTGAGCCAAAACTATGGACCAAAATTGGGTCAAAAATGAAACTTCTCAAAACTAGATTTTTCCTTTATCAATAGATGCGCCTTCCCTTGGGCAAAATTTCCAAGTCACTTTTTCTCCTGGATTAATGAGCGGTGGCCAAAGTTTCTAAGTCTGTTTTTCTCCTGCTCATCAATAGATGCGCCTTCCCTTGGGCAAAATTTCCAAGTCACTTTTTCTCCTGGATTAATGAGCGGTGGCCAAAGTTTCTAAGTCTGTTTTTCTCCTGCTCATCAATAGATGCGCCTTCCCTTGGGCGAAATTTCCAAGTCATTTTTTCTCCTGGATTAATGAGCGGTGGCCAAAGTTTCTAAGTCTGTTTTTCTCCCGGATTGGTGAGGAGAGGCCTCAAAATGTCAATCCCTAGCTTTCGACAATAGCTTCGAGAACTGCTTTGATACCATGTTAGAAATTGGCAGTTGTAACACTAGGACCATTAGAAGAAAGGCAGAGTACATAAACAAACTGGGCATGGAGCTCGTTTAACCACGGTGATTATCTATCACCTCAGAACCATAGACAATACAACACTATTATCTCCCCCGACCTCAAACCTATCACTAGAGAACGATATACATCCAAATGGATTTCGACTGAGCCTAAATTCTACTCCCAATGGCATTTAGATGCCATTCTCCAGAAACCCTTGTAGGTCTATTGTGGGCCACAATAGTGTCAGTGACCAAGCCTGACTCCTATCTTTGACGGGCTTAAAATGCCTTCAATTATACACCCTCAGTGTTCGGTGGTGGACCACCACAGTGTTGGTGGGCTGACTCCTATCTCCGACGGGCTTAAAATGCCTTCAATTATACACCCTCAGTGTTCGGTGGTGGACCACCAAGGTGTTGGTGGGCGCCCACCAACACTGTGGTTTTCCACCACCGACCACTAAGGGTGTATAATTAATGGCATTTGAACGTCGTCGCCCATACAAGTCAGGCTTGGTCATTAACAATCATCATTCCTTTAGAGTTTCGAACATCTTCATAGTCGTCTTCGTTTGCAAGATTTGAGGAACTAAATGATCCCTAACTGAGTTTACCAAGATTGTTCTTGCTCTAGCATCACTCTTCCTCGAATGAGACTTGTCTTCTTCAACGTCTTGCTCTGGAACATTCTCATTGACAAGCTTTAAGAGATCAATTTCTCCCAAGATGAGAACTCTAGACTTCCAAGAGATAAAGTTTGTGGCTCCATCAAGATGATCTTCAACCTTCATTCCTATCATCTTGCCTCCAGATTTGAACTAGAAACCCTAGTAGGAGCTAGGTCAAAAATGAAATCTGGAATCTTGTTAAACTGAATCCAAATTTTAATGTGCCTGATCAAGGCGAGTTGAGAGGAAATAAGATCGAGCCAAAAATTTGGACAAAAATTGGGTCAAAAATGAAACTTCTCCGAACTGGATTTTTCCTTCATCAATAGATGTGCCTTCCCTTGGGCAAAATTTGCATGTCACTTTTTCTCCTGGATTGGTGAGGGAAGGCCTCAGAATTTCAAGCCCTAGCTTTCGACAATGTCGTCTATAACTACTTTGATACCATGTTAGAAATTGACAGTTCTAAAACCATGATACCTAGAAGAATGACGGAGCACATAAACAAATTGGGTGTGGAACTCGTTTAACCACGATGATGATCTATCACCTCCCAACCATAGACAATACAACACTATTGTCTCCCATAGCTCAGGCCCTTCGATAGAGAATGATGTACATCAAAATGGAATCTAAAGGTTAATGTGTCATATCAAGGCGAGTTGAGAGAAGATAAGATCGAGCCAAAACTATGGACCAAAATTGGGTCAAAAATGAAACTTCTCAGAACTCGATTTTTCCTTCATCAATAGATGCGCCTTCCCTTGGGCGAAGTTTCCAACTCACTTTTTCTCCTATATTGGTGAGGGGAGGCCTTAGAATGTGAAGCCCTAGCTTTCGACAATGGCTTTTAGAACTGCTTTGGTACGATGTTAAAAATTTGCAGTTGTAAAACCAAGACCACTAGAAGAAAGACAGAGCACATAAACAAACTGGGTGTGGAGCTCGTTTAACCACAATAATGATCTATCACCTCCCAACCATAGACAATACAGCACTATTGTCTCCCCCAAGCTCACACCTTTCAATAGAGAACGATGTACATTCAAATGGATATTAACCGAGCCTAAATTCTACTCCCAGTGGCCTTTAAATGCCATTCGTCAGACACCCTTGTATGTCGATTGTGGGCAACAATAGTGTCAGTGGCCAAGCTTGACTTCTATCCCCGACAGCCTTAAAATGCCTTCCATTATACACCCTCAGTGGTCAATGGTGGACCACCACAGTGTTAGTGGGCTTGAGTTCTATCCCAGACAGCCTTAAAATGCCTTCCATTATACACCCTCAGTGGTCGGTGGTGGACCACCAAGGTGTTAGTGGGCACCCACTAACACTGTGATGGTCCACCACCGACCACTAAGGGTGTATAATGAACGGCATTTGAACGTCATCGACTATACAACTCAGGCTTGGCTATTAACAATCACCATTCCTTTACGGTTGTGAACACCTTCCTTGTAGACTTCTTTTGTGAGATTTGAGGAACCAAATGATCCCTTACTTAGTCTACCAAGATTTTTCTTGCTCTTGCATCACTCTTCCTCCAATGACACTTATCTTCTTCAGCGTCTAGTTCTGAAACCTTCTCATTGACAAGTTTTAAGAGATCATTTTCTTAAGGACTGCTCATCAATACTGCTACAACACACCTGCTCTTCAATACTACCAAGTTATCAAGGACTGCTCAGCTCTGTTGTTGCTGGTCAGCTGCTCATCAACTTCTGGTTCATTTGCTCACTGCTACTCATGAATCTCTGGTCAATCTCAGCTTGTTAACCTCTGCTGCTCATCCTCTTCACTGCTCATCAATCTTCTTGTTCATGTGCTCATCATCACTACTGCTCGTCATAGTCTCACATCAATCACAGCTGCTCAATACACTGCTGAGTCATCAAGGTCTGTTCAATGAACTGCTGCTGCCATCAACTTGTCATGTCTTGATTCTTTGTAAATGTGCTGTCACTTAGACCATTAAACTATGTATACACTTCTGAACCATTACTACTACTGTTGTATGTGACTAGGGAAACATAGGACATAAAAAGCTTACTTCTAGTGCATGTCTGCCCAAACAAAAACAATCTCAAATGCTATGAAAGACTTCAAACTCAGACTGTGGATGAAACTGTGGTCTCTAGGACTGTTCATTCTTCACAAGATTGTATGCTTTATCTATGCATGTTTTATATTGTGGAAACCTTCAAACAAACCTCGAATTCTTCAAGCTCATGGTCAATCTTGGATGTCATTCAAATTCAGAGTTATGTACTCAAAGCAAGTCCCAAAATTGGATAGTTGTAAAAGATGTCAAGATTGTGAGTGTAAGCAAAACAAACCTGACTTAGTCAATCTGCCTCGGTGCTTTACAATCACCTGAGTTCAGAGTTCACTTTCATTGTGTGCATACATGTAACTGAGATATCATGAACAGACTACTGCTCATCTCTGTCATTGTCCAGCTAGAGCATCACCACTGTTGTCAAAGGTCTGTTAACCAAGTTATAATCACTGTGGAAACATCATGCACATTACTATATTGTCATGTGCTTGTCACTGTACATTCTCTCTGTCAGTTTGTTTTGTCAAGTTAAGACTTTAGCAGGCTATAATTGACATATACATACCATCATTAGAATAGGATGACAATCAATTGGATGAACCTTTAACCTTTGCTAAAATCAGCCTTCACAAGAGTGACTGAAGTTGACTACTGCTACAGTTGTGACATTTGCAATGTACTGGGACAGGCTGCTAGATCTCCAAGACTTAGTTCTTGAACCTTCCTCTCATCAGCTCGGAACTGTGATCTCATAAAACTTGGCACTGTAATATAAGTTTCCCATCAATTCAAACTATATCTCAATGTCTTCAAGGATTTTCACATGCCAATCTCTCCTCAAGTCATCTAGCTTCACTGTCTAGGTCTTGATTATCAACATCAAGTAGTTTGTCTAGGTCTTGATTATCAGTTCATGTTAGAAATTGGCAATTGTAAAACCAAGATCACTAGAATAAAGAAAAAGCACATAAACAAACTCGGTGTCGAGCTCGTTTAACCACGGTGATGATCTCTCACCTCCCAACCATAGACAATACAACACTATTGTCTCCCCCGAGCTCAGACCTTTCAATAGAGAACGATGTAGATCCAAAAATATTTTTACTGAGCCAAAATAATACTCCCACTGGAGCTCGTTTAACCACGGTGATGATCCATCACCTCCCAACACTATTGTCTCCCCCGAGCTCAGACCTTTCAATAGAGAACGATGCATATCCAAATGGTTTTTTACTGAACCTAAATTCTACTCGCACTAGGCTTTAAATGCCATTCATCATACACCCTTGTAGGTCGATTGTGGGCCATAATAGTGTCAGTGGCCAAGCCTGACTTCTATCCTAGACGGCTTTCAAATGCATTTCGCCATACACCCTCAGTGGTCGGTAGTGGACCACCAAGATGTTAGTGGGCGCCCACTAACACTGTGGTTTTCCACCACCGACCACTAGGGATGTATAATGAACGGCATTTGAACGTCATCGCCGATACAAGTCAGGCTCGACCATTAACAATCATCATTCCTTTAGGGTTTTGAACATCTTCCTAGTAGTCTTCTTTTGCGATATTTGAAGAACCAAATGATCCCTAACTGAGTCTACCAAGATTATTCTTGCTCTGGCATCACTCTTCCTCCAATGAGACTTGTCTTCTTCAACGTTCGGTTCTGGAACCTTCTCATTGACAAGATTTAAGAGATCATTTTATTCCAAGATGAGAACTATAGACTTCCAAAAGATGAAGTTTGTGGCTCCATTAAGATTATCTTCAAACTTCATTCCAATCATCTTGCCTAGAAAATTGAACTAGTAACCCTAGTAGGAGCTAGTTCAAAAATGAAGTTTGGAATCTTGTTAAACTGAATCCAAAGGTTAATATGTCTTATCAAGGCGACTTCAGAGGAGATAAGGTTGAGCCAAAACTATGGACCAAAATTGGGTCAAAAATGAAACTTCTCAGAACTGGATTTTTCCTTCATCAATAGATGCGCCTTCCCTTGGGCGAAATTTCCAAGTCACTTTTTCTCCTGGATTAATGAGCGGTGGCCAAAGTTTCTAAGTCTGTTTTTCTCCTGGATTGGTGAGGAGAGGCCTCAAAATGTCAAGCCCTAGCTTTCGACAATGGCTTCTAGCATTGCTTTGATACCATGTTAGAAATTGGCAGTTGTAACACTAGGACCACTAGATGAAAGGTAGAGTACATAAACAAACTGGGCGTGGAGCTCGTTTAACCACGGTGATTATCTATCACCTCCCAACCATAGACAATACAACACTATTATCTCCCCCTACCTCAAATCTATCAATAGAGAACGATATACATCCAAAAGGATGTCGACTGAGCCTAAATTCTACTCCCAATGGCCTTTAGATGCCATTCTCCATACACCCTTGTAGGTCTA
Source organism: Pseudotsuga menziesii (assembly GCA_001517045.1). Lineage (NCBI taxonomy): Eukaryota > Viridiplantae > Streptophyta > Pinopsida > Pinales > Pinaceae > Pseudotsuga > Pseudotsuga menziesii. The sequence continues at coordinate 33,457 of LPNX010648978.1, forward strand.
TTGTGGGCCACAATAGTGTCAGTGGCCAAGCCTCACTCCTATCTCCGACGGGCCTAAAATGCCTTCAATTATACACCCTCAGTGGTCGGTGGTGGACCACCAAGGTGTTAGTGGGCGCCTACTAACACTGTGGTCGTCCACCACCGTCCATTGAGGGTTTATAATGAACGGCATTTGAACGTCGTCGCCCATACAAGTCAGGCTTGACCATTAACAATCATCATTCCTTTAGGGTTTTGAACATCTTCCTAGTATTCTTCTTTTGCGACATTTGAGGAACCAAATGATCCTTAACTGAGTCTACCAAGATTCTTCTTGCTCTGGCATCACTCTTCCTCCAATGAGACTTGTCTTCTTCAACGTTCGGTTCTGGAACCTTCTCATTGGCAAGCTTTAAGAGATCATTTTTTTCCAAGATGAGAACTATAGACTTCCAAAAGATGAAGTTTGTGGCTCCATCAAGATTATCTTCAACCTTCATTCCAATCATCTTGCCTGCAAAATTGAACTAGTAACAATAGTAGGAGCTAGGTCAAAAATGAAGTTTGGAATCTTGTTAAACTGAATCCAAAGGTGAATATGCCTTATCAACGCGACTTGAGAGGAGATAAGGTTGAGCCAAAACTATGGACCAAAATTGGGTCAAAAATGAAACTTCTCAGAACTGGATTTTTCCTTCATCAATAGATGCGCCTTCCCTTGGGCGAAATTTCCAAGTCACTTTTTTTCCTGGATTAATGAGCGGTGGCCAAAGTTTCTAAGTCTGTTTTTCTCCCGGATTGGTGAGGAGAGGCCTCAAAATGTCAAGCCTTGGCTTTCGACAATGGATTCTAGAACTGCTTTGATACCATGTTAGAAATTGACAGTTGTAACACTAGGACCACTAGAAGAAAGGCAGAGTACATAAACAAACTGGGCGTGGAGCTCGTTTAACCACGGTGATTTTCTATCACCTCTCAACCATAGACAATACAACACTATTATCTCCCTCGACCTGAAACCTATCAATAGAGAACGATATACATCCAAATGCATGTCGACTGGGCCTAAATTCTACTCCCAATGGCCTTTAGATGCCATTCTCCATACACCCTTGTAG
>LPNX010648978.1:38967-49868 GCA_001517045.1 Pseudotsuga menziesii
GGACCACAACGGTGTTGGTGGGCGCCCACCAACACTGTGGTGGTCCCCCACCGACCACTAAGGGTGTATAATTAACGGCATTTGAACGTCGTCGTCCATACAAGTCACCTTCATCAATAGATGCGCCTACCCTTGGGCGAAATTTCCAAGTCACTTTTTCTTCTGGATTAATGAGCGGTGGTCAAAGTTTTTAAGTCTGTTTTTCTCCCGGATTGATGAGAAGAGGCCTCAAAATGTCAATCCCTAGCTTTCGACAATCGCTTCTAGAACTGCTTTGATACCATGTTAGAAATTGGCAGTTGTAACACTAGGACCACTAAAAGAAAGGCAGAGTACATAAACAAACTGGGCGTGGAGCTCGTTTAACCACGGTGATTATCTATCACCTCCCAACCATAGACAATACAACACTATTATCTCCCCTGACCTCAAACCTATCAAGAGAGAACAATATACATCCAAATCGATGTCGACTGAGCCTAAATTCTACTCCCAATGGCCTTTAGATGCAATTCTCCATACACCCTCGTAGGTCTATTGTGGGCCACAATAGTGTCAGTGGCCAAGCCTGACTCCTATCTCCGACGAGCTTAAAATGCCTTCACACCCTCAGTGTTCGGTGCTGGACCACCAAGGTGTTGGTGGGTGCCCACCAACACTGTGGTGGTCCACCACCGACCACTAAGGGTGTATAATTAACGGCATTTGAACATCGTCGCCCATACAAGTCAGGCTTGGTCATTAACAATCATCATTCCTTTAGAGTATTGAACATCTTCATAGTCGCCTTCGTTTGCAAGATTTGATGAACCAAATGATCCCTAACTGAGTTTACCAAGATTCTTCTTGCTCTAGCATCACTCTTCCTCCAATCAGATTTGTCTTCTTCAACGTCTTTCTCTGGAACCTTCTCATTGACAAGATTTAAGGGATCATTTTCTCCCAAGATGAGAACTCTAGACTTCCAAGAAATAAATTTTGTTGCTCTATCAAGATGATCTTCAACCTTCATTCCAATCATCTTGCCTCCAGATTTGAACTAGAAACCCTAGCAGGAGCTAGCTCAAAAATGAAATTTGGAATCTTGTGAAACTGAATCCAAAGGTTAGTGTGCCTTATCAAGGCGAGTTGAGAGGAGATAAGATCGACCCAAAGCTTTGGACAAAATTTCGGTCAAAAATGAAACTTCCCGGAGCTGGATTTTTCCTTCATCAATAGATGTGCCTTCCCTTGGGCAAAATTTCCATGTCACTTTTTCTCCTGGATTGGTGAGGGGAGGCCTCAGAATTTCAATCCCTAGCTTTCGACAATGTCATCTATAACTACTTTGATACCATGTTAGAAATTGGCAGTTCTAAAACCATGATACCTAGAAGAATGATGAAGCACATAAACAAATTGGGTGTGGAGCTCGTTTAACCACGATGATGATCTATCACCTCGCAACCATAGACAATACAAAATTATTATCTCCCATAGCTCAGGCCTTTCGATAGAGAATGATGTACATCAAAATGGAATCTAAGGGTTAATGTGCCTTATCAAGGCAAGTTGAGAGGAGATAAGATCGAGCCAAAAATATAGACCGAAATTGGGTCAAAAATGAAACTTCTCAGAACTCGATTTTTCCTTCATCAATAGATGCGCCTTCCCTTGGGCGAAGTTTTCAACTCATATTTTTCTCCTATATTGGTGAGGGGAGGCCTTAAAATGTGAAGCCCTAGCTTTCGACAATGGCTTCTACAACTAATTTGGTACGATATTACAAATTGGCAATTGTAAAACCAAGACCACTAGAAGAAAGACAAAGCACATAAACAAACTAGGTGTGGAGCTCGTTTAACCACGATGATGATCTATCACCTCCCAACCATAGACAATAAAACACTATTGTCTCCCCCAAGCTCACACCTTTCAAAAGAGAACGATGTACATCCAAATGGATATTGACCGAGCCTAAATTCTACTCCAAGTGGCCTTTAATGCTATTCGTCAGACACCCTTGTATGTCGATTGTGAGAAACAATAGTGTCAGTGGCCAAGCTTGACTTCTATCCCCGACAGCCTTAAAATGCCTTCCATTATACACCCTCAATGGTCGGTGGTGTACCGCCAAGGTGTTAGTGGGCGCCCACTAACACTGTGGTGGTCCACCACCGTCCACTAAGGGTGTATAATGAACGGCATTTGAACGTCGTCGCCCATACAAGTCAAGCTTGACCATTAACAATCATCATTCCTTTAGGGTTTTGAACATCTTCATAGTAGTCTTCTTTTGCGACATTTGAGAAACCAAATGATCCTTGACTGAGTCTACCAAGATTCTTCTTACTCTGGCATCACTCTTCCTCCAATGAGACTTGTCTTCTTCAACGTTCAGTTCTAGAACCTTCCCATTGGCAAGCTTTAAGAGATCATTTTCTTCCAAGATGAGAACTATAGACTTCCAAAAGATGAAGTTTGTGGCTCCATCAAGATTATCTGCAACCTTCATTCCAATCATCTTGCCTGCAAAATTGAACTAGTAACCCTAGTAGGAGCTAGGTCAAAAATGAAGTTTGGAATCTTGTTAAACTGAATCCAAAGGTGAATATACCTTATCAAGGCGACTTGAGTGGAGATAAGGTTGAGCCAAAACTATGGACCAAAATTGGGTCAAAAATGAAACTTCTCAGAACTGGATTTTTCCTTCACCAATAGATGCGCCTTCCCTTGGGCGAAATTTCCAAGTCACTTTTTCTCCTGGATTAATGAGCGGTGGCCAAAGTTTCTAAGTCTGTTTTTCCCCTGGATTGGTGAGGAGAGGCCTCAAAATGTCAAGGCCTAGCTTTCGACAATGGCTTCTAGAACTGCTTTGATACCATGTTAGAAATTGGCAGTTGTAACACTAGGACCACTAGAAGAAAGGCAGAGTACATAAACAAACTGAGCGTGGAGCTCGTTTAACCACGGTGATTATCTATCACCTCCCAACCATAGACAATACAACACTATTATCTCCCCCGACCTCAAACCTATCAATAGAGAACGATATACATACAAATGGATGTCGACTGAGCCTAAATTCTACTCCCAATGGCCTTTAGATACCATTCTCCATACACCCTTCTAGGTCTATTGTGGGCCACAATAGTGTCAATGGCCAAGCCTGACTCCTATCTCCGATGGGATTAAAATGTCTTCAATTATACACCCTCAGAGTTCGGTGGTGGACCACGAAGGTGTTGGTGGCCTGACTCCTATCTCCGACGGGCTTAAAATGTCTTCAATTATACACCCTCAGAGTTCGGTGGTGGACCACCAAGGTGTTGGTGGGCGCCCATCAACACCTTGGTGGTCCACCACCGAACACTGAGGGTGTATAATTAACGGCATTTGAACGTCGTCGCCCATACAAGTCAGGCTTGGTCATTAACAATCATCATTCCTTTAGAGTTTTGAACATCTTCATAGTCGTCTTCGTTTGCAAGAATTGAGGAACCAAATGATCCGTAACTGAGTTTACCAAGATTCTTCTTGCTCTATCATTACTCTTCCTCCAATGAGACTTGTCTTTTTTCAATGTCTTGCTGTCGAACCTTCTCATTGACAAACTTTAGGAGATCATTTTCTCCCAAGATGAGAACTCTATACTTCCAAGAGATAAAGTTTGTGGCTCCATCAGGATGATCTTCAACCTTCATTCCAATCATCTTGCCTCCAGATTTGAACTATAAACCCTAGTATGAGCTAGGTCAAAAATGAGATTTGGAATCTTGAGAAACTGAAACCAAAGGTTAATGTGTCTTATCAAAGCGAATTGAGAGGAGATAAGATCGAGCCAAAACTTTGGACAAAAATTGGGTCAAAAATGAAACTGCTCGGAACTGGATTTTTCCTTCATCAATAGATGTGCCTTCCCTTGGGCAAAATTTCCATGTCACTTTTTCTCCTGGATTGGTGAGGGGAGGCCTCAGAATTTCAAGTCCTACCTTTCGACAATGTTGTCTATAACTACTTTGATACCATCTTAGAAATTGGCAATTCTAAAACCATGATACCTAGAAGAATGACGGAGCACATAAACAAATTGGGTGTGGAGCTCGTTTAACCATGATAATGATCTATCACCTCCCAACCATAGACAATACAACACTATTGTCTCCCATAGCTCGGAACTCGATTTTTCCTTCATCAATAGATGCGCCTTCCCTTAGGCGAAGTTTCCAACTCACTTTTTCTCCTATATTGGTGAGGGAAGGCCTTAAAATGTGGAGCCCTAGCTTTCGACAATGGATTCTAGAACACCTCTGGTACGATGTTTAAAATTGGTAGTTGTAAAACCAAGACCACTAGAAGAAAGACAGAGCACATACACAAACTGGGTGTGGAACTCGTTTAACCATGATGATGACCTATCACCTCACAACCATAGACAATACAACACTATTGTCTCCCCCGAGCTCACACCTTTCAATAGAGAACGATGTACATCCAAATGGATATTGACCGAGCTCCCAGTGGCCTTTAAATGCCATTCGTCAGACACCCTTGTATGTCGATTGTGGTCAGCAATAGTGTCAATGGCCAAGCTTGAATTCTATCCCCGACAGCCTTAAAATGCCTTCCATTAACACTAACACTGTGGTGGTCCACCACCGACCACTAAGGGTGTATAATGAACGGCATTTGAACGTCATCGACTATACAAGTCAGCCTTGGCCATTAACAATCACCATTCCTTTACGGTTTTGAGCATCTTCCTTGTTGTCTTCTTTCGTGAGATTTGAAGAACCAAATGATCCCTGACTTAAAAACCCTAGAAGGAGCTAGGTCAAAATTTAAGTTTGGAATCTTGTGAAACTGAATCCAAAGGTTAATGTGCCTTATCAAAGCGAGTTGAGAGGAGATAACATCAAGCCAAAACTATTGACCGAATTTGGGTCAAAAATGAAGCTTCTCAAAACTGGATTTTTCCTTCATTAATAGATGCGCCTTCCCTTGGCCGTAGTTTCCAAGTCACTTTTTCTCCTGGATCGGTGAGCGGATGCATCAGAATGTCAAGCCAAAGCTTTGGACAATGGCTTCTAGAACTACGTTGATACCATGTTAGAAATTGGTAGCTGTAAAACCAAGATCACTAGAAGAAAGGCAGAGCACATAAACATATAGGGTGTGCAGCTCGTTTAACGACGGTGATGTTCTATCACCTCCCAACCATAGACAATACAACACTATTGTCTTCTCCGAGCTGAAACCTTTCAATAGAGAACGATGTACATCCAAATGGACGTTGACCGAACCTAAATTCTACTCTTGCTGGCCTTTAAATGACATTCATCATACACCCTTGTAGGTCGATTATGCGCCACAACATGACTATCAGTGGCCAAGCATGACTTCTATTCCAAACGGCCTTAAAATGCATTCCGTCATACAACCTCAGTGGTTGGTGGTAGACCACCAAGGTGTTACTGGACGCCCACTAACACTGTGGTGGTCCGCCACCGACCACTAATAGTGTATAATGAACGGCATTTGAACGTCGTCGCCCATACAAGTCAGGCTTGACCATTAACAACCACCATTCCTTTAGGGATTTAAAATCTTTCTAGTCGTCTTCTTTTGTGAGATTTGAGGAACCAAATGATCGCTGACCGAGTCAACAAAGATTCTTTATTGCTCTGCAATCACTCTTCCTCCAATGAAACTTGTCTTCTTCAGCGTCTGGTTATGGAACCTTCTCATTGAAAAGCTTTAAGAGATCATTTTCTTCCAAGATCAGAACTCTAGACTTCCAAGAGATGAAGTTTGTGGCTCCATCAAGATGATCTTCAACCTTCATTCCAATCATCTTGCGTGCATATTTGAACTAGAAACCCTAGCAGGAGCTAGATCAAAAATGAATTTTGAAATCTTGTGAAATTGAATCCAAAGGTTAACGTGCCTTATCAAGGCAAGTTGAGAGGAGATAAGATCGAGCCAAAACTATAAACTGAAATTGGGCCAAAACTGAAATTTCTCAGAACTAGATTTCTCTTTCAATAATAGATGTGCCTTCCCATGGGGGAAGTTTCCAGGTCACTTTTTCTCCTGGATCGGGGAAGGGAGACCTCAAAATGTCAAGCCCTAGCTTTCAACAATGGCATTTAAAACAGCTTTGATACCATGTTGGAAATTGGCAGTTGTAAAATCAAGATCACTAGAAGAAAAAAGAAGCAAATAAACAAACTCGGTGTGGAGCTTGTTTAAGCACGGTGATGATCTATCACCTCCCAACCATAGACAATACAACATTATTGTCTCCCCCGAGCTCAGACCTTTCAATAGAGAACGATGTACATCCAAATGGATTTTTACTGAGCCAAAATAATACTCCCACTGGAGCTCGTTTAACCACGGTGATGCTCTATCACCTCCCAACCATAGACAATACACTAGTATTGTCTCCCCCGAGCTCAGACCTTTCAATAGAGAACGATGTATATCCAAATGGATTTTTACTAAACCTAAATTCTACTCCCACTGGCCTTTAAATGCCATTCATCATACACCCTTGTAGGTCGATTGTGGGCCATAATAGTGTCAGTGGCCAAGCCTGACTTCTATCCCAGATGGCCTTCAAATGCATTCCGTCATACACCCTCGGTGGTCGGTGGCGGACCACCAAGGTGTTTGTGGGCGACCACTAACACTGTGGTTTTCCACCACCGACCACTAGGGGTGTATAATGAACGACATTTGAACGTCGTCGCCTATACAAGTCAGGCTTGACCATTAACAATCATCATTCCTTTAGGGTTTTGAACATCTTCATAGTCGTCTTCTGTTGCGAATTTTTAGGAACCAAATGATCCCTAACTGAGTCTACCAAGATTCTTCTTGCTCTGGCATCACTCTTCCTCCAATGAGACTTGTCTTCTTCAACGTTCAGTTCTGGAACCTTCTCATTGACAAGCTTTAAGAGATCATTTTCTTCCAAGATGAGAACTATAGACTTCCAAAAGATGAAGTTTGTGGCTGCATCAAGATTATCTTCAACCTTCATTCCAATCATCTTGCCTGCAAAATTGAACTAATAACCCTAGTAGGAGCTAGGTCAAAAATGAAGTTTGGAATCTTGTTAAACTGAATCCCCAAACAAACTGGGCGTGGAACTCGTTTAACCACGGTGATTATCTATCACCTCAGAACCATAGACAATACAACACTATTATCTCCCTCAACCTCAAACCTATCACTAGAGAACAATATACATCCAAATTTGGTCAAAAATGAAACTTCTCAGAACTCGATTTTTCTTTCATCAATAGGTGCGCCTTCCCTTGGGCGAAGTTTCCAACTCACTTTTTCTTCTATATTGGTGCGGGGAGGCCTTAGAATGTGAAGCCCTAGCTTTCAACAATGGCTTCTAGAACTGCTTTGGTACGATGTTAAAAATTGGCAGTTGTAAAACCAAGACCACTAGAAGAAAGACAGAGCACATAAACAAACTGGGTGTGGAGCTCGTTTAACCACGATAATGATCTATCACCTCCCAACCATAGACAATACAGCAGCACTATTGTGTCCCCCAAGCTCACAACTTTCAATAGAAAACGATGTACATTCAAATGGATATTAACCGAGCCTAAATTCTACTCCCAGTGGCCTTTAAATGCCATTCGTCAGACACCCTTGTACGTCGATTGTGAGCAACAATAGTGTCAGTAGCCAAACTTGACTTCTATCCCCGACAGCCTTAAAATGTCTTCTATTATACACCCTCAGTGGTCGGTGGTGAACCACCAAGGTGTTAGTGGGCGCCCACTAACACTGTGGTGGTCCACCACCGACCACTAAGGGTGTATAATGAACGGCATTTGAACGTCATCGACTGTACAACTCAGGCTTGGCCATTAACAATCACCATTCCATTACAGTTTTGAACATCTTCCTTGTAGACTTCTTTTATGAGATTTGAGGAATCAAATGATCCCTGACTTAGTCTACCAAGATTTTCTTGCTCTTGCATCACTCTTCCTCCAATGACACTTGTCTTCTTCAGCATCTAGTTCTGAGACCTTCTCATTGACAAGCTTTAAGAGATCATTTTCTTACAAGATGAGAACTCTAGACTTCCAAGAGATGAAGTTTGTAGCTCCATCAAGATTATCTTCAACCGTCATGCTGATTTAACTTAGAAACCCTAGAAAGAGCTAGGTCAAAATTTATGTTTGGAATCTTGTGAAACTGAATCCAAAGGTTAATGTGCCTTATCAAAGCGAGTTGAGAGGAGATAACATCAAGCCAAAACTATTGACTGAAATTGGGTCAAAAATGAAGCTTCTCAAAACTGGATTTTTCCTTCATTAATAGATGCGCCTTCCCTTGGCCGAAGTTTCCAAGTCACTTTTTCTCCTGGATCGGTGAGCGGATGCATCAGAATGTCAAGCCAAAGCTTTGGACAATGGCTTCTAGAACTACATTGATACCATGTTAGAAATTGGTAGCTGTAAAACCAAGATCACTAGAAGAAAGGAAGAGCACATAAACATACAGGGTGTGGAGTTTGTTTAACCACGGTGATGTTCTATCACCTCCCAACCATAGACAATACAACACTATTGTCTTCTCCAAGCTCAAACCTTTCAATAAAGAATGATGTACATCCAAATGGATGTTGACCGAGCCTAAATTCTACTCTCCCTGGCCTTTAAATGCAATTCATCATACACCCTTGTAGGTCGATTGTGCGCCACAACATGAGTGTCAGTGGCCAAGCCTGACTTCTATCCCAAACGGCCTTAAAATGCATTCCGTCATACAACCTCAGTGGTCGGTGGTTGACCACCAAGGTGTTACTGGATGCCCGCTAACACTATGGTGGTCCGACATTGACCACTAATGGTGTATAATGAACGGCATTTGAACGTCGTCGCCCATACAAGTCAGGCTTGACCATCAAGAACCACCATTTCTTTAGGGTTTTAAAATCTTTCTAGTCGTCTTCTTTTGCGAGATTTGACGAACCAAATGATCGCTGACCGAGTCAACCAAGATTCTTCTTGCTCTGCAATCACTCTTCCTCCAATGAGACTTGTCATCTTCAATGTCTGGTTTTGGAACCTTCTCATTGACAAGCTTTAAGAGATCATTTTCTTCCAAGATCAGAACTCTAGACTTCGAATAGATGAAGTTTAACCACGGTGATGTTCTATCACCTCCCAACCATAGACAATACAACACTATTGTCTTCTCCGAGCTCAAACCTTTCAATAAAGAACGATGTACATCCAAATGGATGTTGACCGAGCCTAAATTCTACTCTCGCTGGCCTTTAAATGCAATTCGTCATACACCCTTGTAGGTCGATTGTGCACCACAACATGAGTGTCAGTGGCCAAGCCTAACTTCTATCCCAAACAGCCTTAAAATGCATTCTGTCATACAACCTCAGTGGTCGGTGGTTGACCACCAAGGTGTTACTGGATGCCAACTAACAATGTGTTGGTCCACCACCAACCACTAATGGTGTATAATGAACGGCATTTGAACGTCGTCGCCCATACAAGTCAGGCTTGACCATTAACAACCACCATTCCTTTAGGATTTTAAAATCTTTCTAGTCATCTTCTTTTGCGAGATTTGAGGAACCAAATGATCGCTGACCGAGTCAACCAAGATTCTTCTTGCTCTGCAATCACTCTTCCTCCAATGAGACTTGCCTTATTCAGCGTCTAGTTCTGGAACCTTCTCATTGACAAGCTTTAAGAGATCATTTTCTTCCAAGATGAGAACTCTAGCCTTCCAAGAGATGAAGTTTGTGGCTCCATCAAGACGATCTTCAACCTTCATTCCAATCATCTTGCGTGCATATTTGAACTAGAAACCCTAGTAGGAGCTAGATCAAAAATGAATTTTGAAATCTTGTGAAATTGAATCCAAAGGTTAACGTGCCTTATCAAGGCAAGTTGAGAGGAGATAAGATCGAGCCAAAACTATAAACCGAAATTGGGCCAAAAATGAAATTTCTCAGAACTGGATTTCTCCTTCAATAATAGATGTGCCTTCCCTTGGGCAAAGTTTCCAGGTCACTTTTTCTCCTGGATCGGTGAAGGGAGACCTCAAAATTCCAAGCCCTAGCATTCAACAATGGCATTTAGAACAGCTTTGATACCATGTTAGAAATTGGCAGTTGTAAAACCAAGAACACTAGAAGAAAGAAAAAACACATAAACAAACTCGGTGTGGAGCTCGTTTCACCACGGTGATGATCTATCACCTCCCAACCATAGACAATACAACACTATTGTCTCCCCCGAGCTCAGACCTTTAAAGAGAGAACGATGTACATCCAAATGGATTTTTACTACGCCAAGATAATACTCCCACTGGAGCTCGTTTAACCACGGTGATGATCTATCACCTCCCAACCATAGACAATACAACACTATTGTCTCCCCCGAGCTCAGACCTTTCAATAGAGAACGATGTATATCCAAACGGATTTTTACTGAACCTAAATTCTACTCCCATTGGCCTTTAAATGCCATTCATCATACACCCTTGTAGGTCGATTGTGGGCCATAATAGTGTCATTGGCCAAGCCTGACTTCTATCCCAGATGACCTTCAAATGCATTTCGTCATACACCCTCAGTGGTCGGTGGCGGACCACCAAGGCGTTATTGGGAGCCCACTAACACTGTGGTTTTCCACCACCGACCACCAGGGTTGTATAATGAACGGCATTTGAACGTCGTCGCCCATACAAGTCAGGCTTGACCATTAAAAATCATTATTCCTTTAGAGCTTTGAACATCTTCCTAGTCGTCTTCTTTTCGAGATTTGAGAAACCAAATGATCCCTAACTGAGTCTACCAAGATTCTTCTTGCTCTGGCATCACTCTTCCTCCAACGAGACTTGTCTTCTTCAACGTT